>VNWX01003123.1:0-10768 GCA_009869905.1 Ceratophysella communis | reverse complement strand
ATATCTGATTTGGCTGGATATGAAGCCTGTGACATGCTTATGCTCAACTTCTCAATCTCAACAGAGTTTTCTTAAGATTAGCTTAACTTCTTCTTCTGTATGTCGGGCGTCGGGCACTATAATTTTCTTCTATAAATAACACTATGCATGTGTCAGTCATAATCTTGAGCATGGGATTGGGATTGGATGTAAAGTGGGGGCGTATTTTATGCAGTACAGATGCAGATGAAGATTGACGATATTTACTGATTTCCGTCAGCGTAGTAGTATGTTTCTGAACGTTCGACGCGAATTGGGTCTTAGCTTTTTGGATAAGCTAGCTGAAGTCAATGGCTATATTTTTGACGAGTTTGTCGTGAGCGTGGTATGCCTACGGCGGCGGTAAATTTTTTTTAAAACTATACATCCCCATGCCACCTGTCGGTCAGTCTTCGGACGATTGACTACACTACATGACTCACAGCACAGATGCCGTCCAAGAATTGCACGGCGGGCCCATCAATGGGCCACTTTAAATCTACATATGTAAGCAAATGTATAAAATCCAATTGTATTTACTGAAAAATTTAAACCTGCTAAGTGTATCTATGTACCATTATTTTAAATGTCTAATTCGAAAGACTTAAAATAACTCAAAATATTGGCGGAGAACGTTCCAAACATATGCATTCAACTGGTGTACCAATTAGCATTATTATATTTAAGTTGACGGGAACGGGATCCCGGAAGAAACAGATGCCAAAAATTCGGCTTAATGACTGACTCCGCGATGCAATTTCGTAGGTACAAGATAAAAGGATGATGCGTAGCAATTACATGGTATGGCTTTATACAGGCGCGGCGGCACTCTCTTATTTACTTTGTTCATTTTATTTTCTCCCAATAATAAAAACTATGGAATTTGTGTGAGAGCATCCTTCCAACTAGATTTGTAACATGCATTATAGTAGCTTGTAACAATAAGATTAAGTATTCATTTCATTTCTTCGATCCTCCGCCTTCGTCTGTCTTGGATGCTGCTGGTGTTTTCCGGAGAGATGTCAAAGCAGAGGAGGTTTTCTCGTAAATTACGAAAGTGAGAGCAGTAGCAGGAACTACACGAATTAAATTCGGTGTTATTCCCTTGTAAAAGCCTGTGATCCCTTCCTTACTGTGCGTCAAACAATAAAACAACATATTTTTTAAAAATCGTTGAATATTCCGAATCTGATCATTTAATTCGTCGTAATTATTGTCCTATTTCTTGGATACTAATCTTTAAGTAAAAATACAACCGAATAACCCGTGGCTTAACTATCAGCCATGCCAACCAACGTGTCGAAAACGGTTAGCATTCGTATAACAAATGATAGGTAGGTAACATATTTCATGATATAAATCAATGCTTACAAAGATCCCACTCCCTTCCTCCGCCAAGAAATGTCCAGACAAGCAAAAATTCTTAAAAATGAAACGAAAATTCTATAAAGGAACCGAGACAGGAAATTCTGAATTGACAGCTAAATAAACTTGTCTGTTCTCTTGTGGGCAGTGTGCAGGAAGTGAGGTGATGATGCATTGTAAGCAAAGTTACAAGTCAGTATTGAATTAAATAGTTCATCGAATATATAAATGCACATTTCCGAAGTCAATATTTCATTTAAAAAATGCATAGTAAGTACATTCATTTAGAGTAGCCATGCTCCATGCTTGACTTAATTCTTAAGTAGGATATGACATAATATGGCAGCGTAATAAATAGATTAACGTTTTGCGTTCAAATTAGAGTACAGACAAGTTTATCCAACTAAAATTCATTATGAAGGAATGCTAGGAATTATAACATTTCTCGTATCTTGATACTTTCTTCATTATTTTGCGAGTTTCGAGTACTTACTGAAGTCTACACGTCTAGTTATTTCACATAAACTATTTAATAAGGGTTAAAATAAACGGAAACTTCATAAATAATCGAGCTCAACTCGCAATACACTCGTCTCAATTTGGACTGAAGTAAGGTCATAAATTCAAATTGTAAATACATTCTGCAATAAGTTTAAAGTTCTCGTCAACAAGATACGAATTCAGAATTTGGAAAAATTTTAAACTTTATTAATTTGGATAAAAGTCTTAAATCCATGGGTTTAGGATCAGCTCTCTTGATTCGTAAACGTTTCATAGATGAGAAAGACTAGGCAGATATTGGGCGTGACGTGCAGGAGGTATGGAGTGAGACCTTTGTAAAACCCACGCAATCTTTCGTACCTCCAGGTTTGACGAAGAACGTCCATGACCCCAGTATAAGATCGATGTTGATCTTGGAGTCGGGCACGGACGACTTGGTAAGGATACGTCGTACTGGCGGCAATGAGCTTTGAAGCCGCAGCAAAGGTGAGGTATTCGACTGTTGTCTGGAATCGGGTAAAATGGCGATTACGCATACCGTATTAAATCATGATGTCGTAATTTTCAACCTACCAATTTGGCATCAATCGGTAACTGCCGATATCCGTTATAAAACGTCTTCATCTCCTCATATGTCATGAATTGAATGGCTCCGTGGGAGACGCCAAACATGCCCGGCACGAAACCTCGGTACAAACCACGGATTCCTTCGAGTTTCCATACCTTTCTCAGGGCATCAGTCATTCCTGAGTAGTACTGTGTTCCGATCGTGCCACCACCTGTGTATTTAAATTTTTTGTTCGGTTATATCATGCTTTTAACACACTAAAATAATTTGTCTCGCAATGGACAAGCCACTGAAGATAAAGAGCAAAAGATATAAATCTCTAATTGGAAAATATTGCTACCTTGCGCATTTGCGGCCGCTGCAATAGCCTCTCCGGCCGCTCCACCGTACTGCAGACAAAGTCTTGTTTTCACAACCCACAACGGATTTGTGACAACCAGCGTAAGAAGACCAGCTTCCGCCGCAATTGTCATGTGTTTAGTCATCCCTAGGTCTGTTCTAGTATTTCCGCCCTGCCACCACGTCTTGATGGAATTGTAAAATAGGAAATACAGACCCCAGGCACATCCTGCACCCCAGACATTCGGCGTGACGCCTCTGTAAATCCAAACACAATGCAACGCAAAGCTTTATTTTGGCTGTCCAATTTCAATTGAAAATTCCTGAAATAAAACAATACCTACCGATAAAGCCCACGAACTCCCTCGTCTTTCAGAATTGAACGGAAAGCATGATAAAGACCATTGTACTTCGGTCTGGCATCCAGTCCACCGTCATTGACAGCGAATCGTATTTTAACTAAATCAAGCGGATGGAGAATAAGCGTTGAGGCCACCCCGCCTGTCATTCCTGCGACTAAATGTTCAAGGCGGACATGGGATATGAACTTAAAGTACTCGGCTTTCCAAGTCGACTGATTCATGAGTGTGGAACCGCTGAGGCTGGTGAGAATTTGGTTATTTTGACTAGATCCTGTTGTGGAAGACGAGACAACTGTAGTGGCTGGTGAAGGCACTGATGTAGCGGGCGCCAGGTTGAGACTCATTCTGGCGGGGTCAGATGTAGACGACGTTTTGGCCATCCACGCGGGCTAAGAACTCCGCTCTGTTTGAATATAAAATAAAAGGATTTATTAGAGTTTGCGCTTAGTGACGCTCAGAAATTCGAACTACAAAATCTAGAATAAGAACTTGTTAAACTTCAAATTTCAAATGGCACATTACTCACATACTATTTCCATACAATATGCGACGCAGGACGCAGAGAACAAGTGCAACACTTTCTCCAAAAGAAAAAGAAATACAACTAATCTTACGCTTCAGCTTCACAGCTTTGAAATTCCATGAAGATACTCACAAATGTGCACGTTATTAGACGTTTCTGATGATCTGTAAACAGTTTGCAGGAAGAAGCCAGGATGACCCCTAACCTCTACTGAAACTCAAATCTCATTGCCTAGTTTCTGCTTTGTTAGAGAAGAGAGGCTTATCTTTGACGTTGAAAAATTAAACCCTAAACTTAGGGCAATAAAATTAAATCTATTGACTGCACTGAATCTTCAATTTTCTCATCCTTATCGCGTCTGCTGAGTTGAGGTAAAACAACAAACAACACGCAGCAGCGTCACTCAAGCACAAGTCAGACAGACGCAGGCACCCAGGGTATCACATCCCCATTCCTGTCATGTTTAAGAGCCAGAAGAAGCATGTTACTCTAATTTAAATTACAAATTAATAAACTCCAAATGCGATTTAAACGCTATTGCTAAAGCTTTTATGGACAATCAAAATAAATTAATTGTTCTTCTGGTTCTGGAAATTCATTATTTTATTTGCACTGTTAAGCCAATTGCCTGATGCAGTTCTAGTTTAACCTTCAAAACCTCATAACATTTTTACTAATACGAACTTTAAACTTTGCAATGAGATTGCTCGACAAAGCTTAGCTTTCTTAGCTGGATTAAATTCAAGTTTGAAGTTAGTGGTTTAAACTTTAAACAGCTTTCCGCTTACTAGTATCTTCGGCAAACGGTAACGGTATCATCATAAATCATAATTCAGAATAACGCACTCCTGAGCCTGGTGTGCCTATAGTTACATGTGCGATCCTCCAGCATTTTATGATTCTGATCGTGAGGGCAATTACGTCTAGTCAAATGTTATAAGTTTATGTAGGTACAGTAAAACTAAAAACTAAATATGCATATTAATTTGATCAAGAAAAATTCTAGGTTTCGTTGTGTGGGATTACAATTTACAATTACAATACAACTTAACGCACTTAAATTAACGCAACGCAATTAAAATATTTATTATAAAATTCAAAGAAGCATATATTCTGTGGGTCATGTCATCTGTCATCATATGTATATCTGTTACCGAATTGTCGCGTTACCCGCCGGTGTCCAGAATGCGGAATGCGGATGTACCCGAACAACCTAGCCGCCGCCATTGCCAATCGCCAATTCTAACGTGACTGATTGCGTAATTGCATTTTATTTACCCCTTACACCTTATTTCGGCCATAAAAACAGTCCTATTGAAAATTAAAGCCGTAAATTTTGTAAATTAATTTAACTGCGCAGTGGTAGTACTAGTACATAGCAATAAGTTGATAGTAAAAGATAAAAGAGTGATTGAATATAAATAAATTTAACTTACACGTGTTAATGCAAATGATGATGAGTTTGAGTGAAGTAATTCCTGATTTAGCTGCCCATGATGTTCCCCGAAAGCGGTTGATGTAGTTCGCCAGGGAACTATTGACCGAAACCGAAGGTCATAAAGTTAAGCGAACTAAGGTGTCTAAGATGTTTAATTCCGACGTTCAAAAAAGACTCTGACGTCGACTACGTGACCTCAGCTCAATTGATGATGAAAGATTTGCTACCCAAGGGTAGCAGAGAAAACCTTCGCTACCCATGGGTTAGCCGGTATTAAACTACTGGAATAAATGACGAGTTAAATACTAAAATCCGGAAGTAAGCGGAACAATTCAGGCCACAGTCTCGATTGTTACTTAAACCAAACATTTATCACTTATGTTTTATGTTCTATGCATAATATTCATAATTCATTTCATTAGGGATAATGAGACTATGGCAAAATAAGACGTGTGATGCATAGTCTATAATATTATGCATTATTCAATTTATGTATATTACGAAATAAAATATTTATTAAATATAATCCCTCATACCTGTAGTGACGTGGCTATTCAGTCGTAAAATTTACGTAAAAATAACTGTCCTCAGGCTAAGCTGGAGGTCTTTAAATTGGAATTTTTTTTTTAGTTTGATTGATAAAAAACGCAATACAAGCAACATTTACTGAGCTGTTCTTTTCTTATATTTAGTTTAAAAAATCCGCAGTTTCAAAATTTTATCAAAATACAAGATAATTTGGTAACAAGCTTTGCGCAAATAAAAACGACATTGTTTCTTGGGTTTAAATTAGCGTAAAAGGTAATAAAAATGTGGTTAAAAAATTTGCCATTCCAACTCACTTTCTTTACTTGCCATGCTGATATTTTCAAGTCCATGAACAAATGGGAATAGCCGTCAAAAGTATTTTAGGCAATTACGATTTCTTCAATCCAACAAGTAGTTTGAACTTTACTGTTTTACTTTTAACTAGATAATTGTAGAGGATTGCGGATTGATTAATACTACCCCACACTACACACTAGTAACCTCAACAACCTCGCTTTCGCTACCCTGGACGTCCTCAGCTACCCCAATGCGTAGCTACCCAAAGTTTGCGAGAAGATCGTGTAAAGCACGTGCAGTCAAATTCCAATACTAAACTACGAAAGAAGCATATCATATTTTTACAGGTTATTTCCAGCCTAAATTTAACTATTTTTATACGTTAAGCACAGTTCGGCTTGCATTAAGAGGCCTGCATTGAGTTCTTAAGAAACCAGCCCTAATCACGGAGCTTAGAAGTGATTTAATCCTAAATGATTTAAATTTTCAAGATAATTGCGCAACGGATAAAAGAAAACCATTTCTAATGATAAGATTCTTCGTAAAATGTGCCTTTCAACGAATTTATATAAATAAATTTAGATTTGATGGTAAATATTAACGGTTTTTACGAAAGAAGCAGACGGCCAAGACATGTGACTCAACTTTTCTTTACGGAAATCGACAGCAAATTATAAAAAAATCCATTCATAACAATTCAATAGAGTTCCACCTACTTTTTAATAATTAAGTGTTTCTTCGCCAGTCTTTGTTGTTTCTTCACGACACGTGTCGCGTGTTATCGATTCTAATTGAGGGTTCAAAGGTCGACGTAGGCAGAACACAACACGCGCCGAGGTGTTACGGGGTAAAAACTGGTGCTCATTATACACAGAAAAACTAAGGTCAATTAACAGCAGGCAGGCTAGCTAAGGTGAATTCGATTCAACCTGTGACCTTGGACATTGAAAGACTGCGGATTTTGGTGCTATTGCTATTGGACGCCTGTGTGAAAACTTGAATTCAAATCATGGTAAAATATTGTTAAAACTGTCTGTAACAACAAACAACGCAAATATGATTAAACCACTGGTATCTCGTAATTCGTAATTTATGCATTATAAAGCTATAGAATTTTTAATTGTTATGTTTTCAGTCTTCTCCTTCTGAAAACGAAGATGAGACTCCAATCACAATTAAGGAGAACGGGACAGGTGAACATGATGAACCTCCTGAGGAAGTTCCAGGTTCTTTGCAAGAATTTGGATATGATGGAATGTATGATGGAGATGTTCCTTCTGCGGATGCCAATGGAGCTCTGCTTAGTGGTGGAGAGGCCAAGCCTAGAATTTTACTGATGGGACTTAGGAGGTAAATTTATTTACTTTAAGAGTATTGTTAAATACATACCTACATCTAAAAACTGATTATAAGCTTAATTAACTTCTCTAATTGCCTTATTTCCATTGCAGAAGTGGCAAAAGCTCTATACAGAAAGTTGTATTTCACAAAATGTCTCCGAATGAAACACTTTTCTTGGAGTCAACGAATAAAGTAATCAAAGAAGACATTGCCAACTCATCCTTCGTACAGTTTCATATTTGGGACTTTCCTGGACAAATTGACTTCTTTGATCCCACAACATTTGATTCAGATATGATTTTCGGGGGTTGTGGTGCTTTGATTTTCGTCATAGATGCCCAGGTAAACTATTCTTAGCTTCAGATATTTTTTTTTAATTTTGTTATTACGTTAATAAGATTCAGAATTAAAGAAGCACTAATTTTAATTTTGTGTAGGACGAGTACATGGATGCTTTGGAAAGGCTGAATTCCACAGTCACTCAAGCCTACAAATGCAATCCTAAGATCAACTTTGAAGTATTCATACACAAGGTAAATTACGCTGCATGCATCTTAATTATAATTTACTTTTTATTGCGTGCGCTATGAACTTTTCAATCAGTTATTAATGCTGATTTATGAATAGGTTGACGGACTTTCAGAAGATTATAAAATGGAAACGCAGCGTGACATTCATCAAAGGGCTAATGATGATTTAATGGATACACCAGGTGAGTTCATAGAAGAAGTACATAATAATCAATAATTATCTGGTATTTTGCATTTCGAAAATAATTGTATGTTGTGTTAAATGCAGGATTCGAACAAGTGCACCTGAGCTTCCACTTAACTTCAATCTACGACCACTCGATATTCGAAGCCTTCTCTAAAGTTGTTCAGAAGCTAATTCCACAGCTACCAACTTTAGAAAATCTCTTAAATATTTTCATTTCAAACTCAGCTATTGAAAAGGCCTTCCTCTTTGACGTCGTCAGTAAGTTGAAAATAGCTTTAATTCTTACTATGCAAATGCAAAGCCCCTACACCAATAAGCAATTTAAATGCTCACCATTTCTTAATATGATGCTTTTTCCAGGTAAAATCTACATTGCCACGGACTCATCTCCAGTAGATATGCAGAGTTACGAGCTTTGCTGTGACATGATAGACGTCGTTATCGACGTCTCTTGTATCTATGGCCTCAGCACGATGGATGACATCACTCCTGCATTTGACAAGCATAGCCAAGCACTCATTAGACTTAACAATGCGACTGTTCTTCATTTACGGGAAGTAAATCGGTTCCTTGCCCTCGTTTGCATCCTTCGAGACGATGCCATGGATAAACAGGGTAAGAGCTTTTGGGTTTGAGTTTAATTTTTAAGCTGGTATTTTTAAGGCAGCTGTAATATGAGGAATCAAATTTGAATTCTAGGAATGATAGACTACAACTTTGCCATGTTTCGAGCCGGGATTCAAAAAGTGTTTGATTATCGAAAGAAACAATGTCGAGCTTTGAAGAAGGAAATTAGCACAGGAGATATGAGTGCTCAAGGATCACCTCCCTAAAGAAAAGCTTTCGAGACATGTCAACAACTGTCTTCGTCATCACAAGATGTATCCAAATTAAACTTTGCGGCCTTTCTTTTTCCCCAACGTCATTTCATATGGGAGCAGCTCGTTTGAACGTGATTTGCCTTACCCTTACGCGTGTTTGTATCGTGTATACTTGTAGAGCTCACATGTACTCGAGCCTCCTTGTAAGTCATAAGTCTTGCAAAGATTTCAAATCAAAAATGTTCTACATAATAAGGTTACGAATAAGGTAATCATAGGTCATAAGGTCAGGTCTTTGCTCATCAGAGATATGTTTTTTGTGGAATCAAGACGAAATTCTACACGCACAAGCCGTGTCTAGTTTTTGCTACAATAACAATTATTAGAATTGCCTAATACGATTTGTTGTCAAATATTAGTAGAATGGAGTAATATATTTATTTTGCTTTTTGATATTTACTTGGTTCACTTCTATGCAAATCTTTGATGAGTGTTCAATGTTCGGGAGTTAGGATAAGTACCTATTTACTAAATACTAATTGACTTAAGAGTTCACAATTCAAACTATTCGAAATGACTGCGGCTATGAACATAAATATATTATAATACAATTTAATTTACTTAAAAGTTTCGTGTTTTCTGGTTCATTTCTTGTACGGCCGCAGTGGTATTATGAATTGCCTATCAGATCTTTATGCTGAGCACCGACTTTCGTCAGTAGTTACCCTGATAACGATATCATGCTCAGCCATTCGCGGATCAACGATGAGCACGTTCATTTTCTTTCGCTCATTTCCGCCATTAGCAGAGTTTCCTGTGACTCGGCCAGTGCTGTCATTTTGGGTAGATGCAGTGGCGTTAGTATTAGAAGGCTGGAATTCAAGTTCACGCATTTCAGTGGTACTTTGCTTCCTTGCGAACAGACCCTGTTTGTAGGCGGTTGCAATAACGCGGTGAGCCAGGGCATATTGCTCGGTGTTTTTCGACAAGGGAGATTCGCTGGTTACGTATTGTCCAGAAGTGTTTCAGAAAGTCGAGAGTTTCTTCTTTCTCTGCCATGTCGAACATCGAGTCTGCTAGGATAAAGGTTCCGGTTCGGCCGACCTGCAAGATTCGACTCAGATTTAGTAATTTTCCTGAAATATCGAATCAAGAAATCGGTAGTTGGAAATCGGAAATTGCAGTAGAGTACCCCTCCGACACAATGGACCACAACTGGCCAGGCTCTGGTGTAGGTATCTGAATCTCGGTATTTTCGAATAACGTTGAGAAGTTGCTGCGGGTCATTCGGTACTCCCATATCTGGCCTACAAAGAATCCATTAGTGCCTTTCATTTCGAATTTGGTTGACCTTAGGTCTTTGACCCCTGGAATAACGTAAGTGAAGTCTGAACTAGAGCTTACCACGACGTGAAATGATGATGGGCGACAACTCGAGTGGATCCACCCTGCATAAAATGAATTCGAAATTGAATCAGTACCAGTCTGACCTAATGCGAGAATTATTAGCTTCCATTTGTATGTCTTACCCGTTTGATCGCTAGAATTCGAACGGTAATATCCGGATACTGAATGATTCGATGCAGCTCAATCTCAATTTCGCCATAAGTGACCTTGTCACCAATATTGTTCAAGAAGTATCGCCAGCATTTTTTCTGAATATCAAAACATTTCTTAACTTAGCATTTCAATTGTTTAAATGACTTCTTATTGTACATGTGCATAAAGGGCACGTCTACAGTTGGGAGACCAGACAAATCGAAAAATATCACGTTTGAAACCGGTCTACGTTAAACTAGGAACTTTTAAATTTTAACTTCTTCGCAAGTGCAAACTATAAATTTACCGAATGCTAACCTTTTCAATATCATGGTCGCTGGCCAACATCACGATCTCGTGAACATTATATTGCCAAACCTGAAAATAAAAGATTTAAATTAGCGACTATAT
>VNWX01003122.1:0-10768 GCA_009869905.1 Ceratophysella communis | reverse complement strand
TGTTCATGCTAGAGCGAGCTTAACCTACTTGTAGGCAATTTATCAAAATTATATCGCATCAATCATACAAATTTGAAACCATCTGTAAATTGCAACCGTGTAAAAGCTAATGATCTTATTTCTTGGCAAAAAAAGCATATTGCATGGACTAAGCGTTTAATCACTCATTATTTGGCAATTCAAATTCGCAACACAAAAACTGAAGATTAAGTCGTTTGTTTAACACACAAGAAGACTTTGAATTAGTTCCATGAAACGAGATGCGAATTTCGTGTAATTAGCGCTTACGCGCCAATCAGTCAGTAAAGCTGCAGAATATACCTACTTGTCGAGCGCTCGAAGCAATTGTAAATATGCATCCACATTGTCACCCGTAAGATTAAATATAAATTGAAATCAGCAAACTTTTATAAAAATGTCTTACCCTTGGGAATTTCCAAAAAATTGAAGCTGTGGAAACGCTGCTGCAAAGTCAAAGGGGAATTGTCCGTTTCCTCCTCCGAACCCTAATTTAAAATAAATAAAAAACGTATTACCAGGCTGTCAAAAAACAATGGCTAAACGGCCACTGACATGACACATCGTAATATTTCGTATATTGTATAGCTTAAGCCCTAATTATAGCCGAAGCCGGATTAACCCCATTTACCATGGAATATCTCACTGTTTGATAGAATAATGCAATATCCAATATGTAAAGTTTAATCGTGTATCATAAATTTTGCTATTTACGTGAACTTAGCGAAAAAATCGCATAAAACGTGCTGACATTAGACGTCATTCCATGCAATTTTCATATAAAAATGTTGTTATTTTTACATAGTGTATGGTAATTCTGTGAAGCCAGAGGGCAAAGGTGTGAGGCGGGACTGACCAACGACCATTAATTTACATGATATATGGGGCAGGATTTTTGTGAGGTAAAGTATGGACGACGCTGTATTAAATTTCATGATATGGATACACAATTCCATAGATTAAAAATTGAAGATGCATGATCATCTAATTTTGCGGTCTGAGTGACTCATGTGTTCGAGTCATGTTCCAAGTACCAAGGTATTGACAATTAAGTCACGACGAGATGGAAAAATGGCATTACAGATTCACAATCTACACAATTGTCTCAAGCTTCCCATAAGCTGCTAATACAAACTCAAGGTTAATTGTTGCGGAGGAAGTTCTTGGAAAGAATTAGTGTTGCCCAGTGTATCATTAGTTCATACATTCAATTATTGCTTTGCAAATGCTGGAGGCTGTGGGATGTGCAAATGACGCATTACTCGCAAAAACAGTGCAGATTTATGACTAAAGGTGGCTAAAGGCTTAAGTTCAGGCCTAAAACGCAGTACTAAGAATTAAATTGATGCCGCATCTGTTTTCTGTCATAAATTCGTACTGGACGGAATAATTATGAATGTCACAACAGTCTTACCTGCACCGGATCCGCCATAGCTGCCGCCGCCAGAGCCGGATGACGAAGACGCCGAGGCTGAGGCTGAAGATGAGCTAACCTGTCGGCGAACTCCTGTCGTCAAATAATTAAAATCGGCATACAGTACATAAATAGTGACTTAAAATACATGAAGCCGGAAATCGAACGCTCAATCAATAAATTTGTGTCGCTAATTGTCAATTTCTCTCACAATGCCCCAAACTTACGATTATTCTGAATAGTCATGGCTTCCGACAAACTTCCGAAAAGGAACAGCGTCGCTCCGAGGACCCCCACAAGGCTGATTGAACTAGCCTTCATGATTTGAAATTCAAATTTAATTTAATCACGTAACTCAATGGCAAATAAAAACCACTGTCACTTTCTTATTGTAAAACAAGGCTGATAACTTCAAGATTTTGATATTCTAGTCTGAGTTCAATTGACAAACTAAAAGTGCAGAAAGCTTAAACTGAAGCCCACTGAGTCGAAGTTTTGGTTTGACGCAAGACAAGGCGTATCTACAGAGCAAAGTCTTGGGTTATTCGTATATTTAATTCGCAAAATCACGGCACCGCATCCATATACACAAGCCCTGTAGCAAACATTCTACATTCGCAATGCACCACAAGCCATGCAACTCAATGCAATCTACCTGAAGCCAACGTAATACATTTTTTTTTGTTCTTAAAACTATTAATTTGCTACAGGTAGCACGCAGACAAAGAGCGAGCAAAAGGCTTAATTTGGCATTTTTGCTTCTAAGCAGCGCAGCGGCGGCGTTGAAGGCTCACGTCAATTTGGAATTGTCATTAAACTCTCATCCTTCGTAGAAATTTCACATGCAAAGACGATATAATTTCAAGTTCAAGTATGGGAACAACTGGGAATCACTAATGCTGAACGTCGTCGTCGTATCTATTTACTTAGCTGCAAACTTAAAATGATCTCATCTCTGATATTTACTACTAGCGTTCAATACGCAGGTACAGGCTGAAGAGAAATTTAAATTAATATTTAGCGAGTAAAACACGTATCTCTAGAAAGCCTATTTTTATCGCTCATTTAAATTAAGCTAATTATGGTATAGAAAATAGAAATGCGTAGGACCCTTAAAGCGTCTGAGTTGATGTCTGAGGTGTGACCATAGCCTGTGACTTGTCATGTACTAACTATGTTTGAATATGATATTTATCGCTTGTTTTTGAACAAAATATTGTTTACTTTCACGACAGTGCCTTATATGTATTTAGGGTATAATTACATAATTTTTGAGGGTATTTTTTAGTATTTTCCCAAAAGCCTTCAGTATAAGTAATAGAAAGTATATCAATTTATTTAGTGCAACTCCAGGAATAGCCCTGAATCGCTACCGATACAGTAAAATTTGGCAAATTATTCCATTCAATATTTTTATTATTCTGCTGGTAATCATCCCGAAATCATGCTAAATGTACCTCTCATAATAATTATACCAAAATTAGGTTGTTTCATTCCCATGCTGGCGCCTAGCTAGTACTATTTTCATGTTTCATGTGACCCCTCCTGACTACCTATATTCCAATTACGTAATACTAGTTTAAAATTAATTTCCGCATGTCAGTATTACTCAATAACTAAGGCAGGTTTGTACAATACTTTATGGGGCTATGTGCCCCACCGGATGAGCTTATTACCAAGTAATGGATTTCCGTAAGCTTGGTTTGTCATGCAAAGCCAGGATTGTCTGTAGCTTTAAACCTACCAACTGCAATGTCCGACACACCAATTGCAATTCAGTTTAAGCTTTGCTTTTTTGCCAAGTTTTCATCACAATTACAGCAATATAACTGACAGCTAATGTAGTGAGTGACTAAAAATGAAGGGTTATCAAATTAGGAACAGGCTGAACGGTTCGGGTAATGTATTCTGCAATTTAAATTAAATTTATAAGAAGATGTGTAATACATACTCTGGTTTATGAAATAAGGCGATGGCAAGCAGTACGTACCTATGCTTCAAATATTTTGATCATTTGTGATAATAATTTGTAAGTCAATCCAAGTTTATTTCGCATTCGTTTGCGTATGCCTAAAATCCATGATATACACTTCCAAGATCGCAAATATATGATTTGTACATTATTTTGGTCATCGATGAGATATATTTGTTATTTCAAAACTCAGAAGCAGCTAATTCTGCGTGAATATGATGGCCTACTAGTCGTAAAACTATGTATATTCACCGTTAGGTTAAGAAAATGAAATGCTCAAATCAAGCGGGATGCACGTGATATAGCTGGAATAATGCCTAAAAATTTTCAGAGGTAAATAACATTATTTGAGACAGATGTAACAGATCAGTACGGATTAAAATGAATAAAGATATCCAGCTTATTTCTTGAGCAATTCCACAAAAGGTTTGCATTTTATAATGATCTCCTGGACCCTGCCAGACCTCATGTACGTCACAGGTCACTCATCATCCAGGCCAAATTCCAGAAAAGTCCAGGCCGGATTATTTTCAGCTAATAGTTAATCCGATATTATAGGATTCAAGAGCTGATATCGAGCCACTCTTTCATTTCCAGAAACGGTTTCCTGACCAAGGCGTCAGTTGCAATTGTACCAAACTTTTTTCTGGTAATAATTATAATTTTAAGGTTAGTAAAATACGCTAAATACATTTAAGAATTCCGCAAAATGACGCGGAAGCATAACACTATCATTTCCTTAGCCTTGTTGGCTATCTGCGTCTTCGTCTTGGCATGGAGCAACTCTGCATCTGCCAAATCAATTGTCATTAGGAAAAAAGGTAATAGCGCTTTTATAAGGTTGTAAATTTAGCTAATCAGACCAATTTGTCACGTTCTGATTAGTACAGTAAATAATTTTTAACAGTATCTGCACCAGCTCTGCATCCTCATGTCGGCGGAGTTTCTAAGACTGTTTCCATGCACCTTAAATCCAGCCACCCTGGTGCTGCGCCTGTGCACGTGAAGAAGCATGTCGTGAAGAAGGTGTCGGTTCCAGGCAAAAAATCGGTCAAGATCACCAAAGGAGTTCATCCCAAGGCTAAAGCACTGTCGATGTCACCAATATCTAAGCCGAAAGCAGTTCACATAGCCAAATAAGAAGGTGTCGGTTCCAGGCAAAAAATCGGTCAAGATCACCAAAGGAGTTCATCCCAAGGCTAAAGCACTGTCGATGTCACCAATATCTAAGCCGAAAGCAGTTCGTGTATCTAAAACATTAAACACTACATCCGTTTCTGTGTCAAAGCCTGGCGTAAAGCTGGCGAAAACAGTTGGTCTCTCATCCGCCATTCTTGCACCAGCTGCAGTTGCCGTTTCAGTGACAAAACCTTCAAGACCTACCGGCGCGCCAGCTGATGTTTCCATTGACATTGCTACTCAGAGTCCTGCCGCCACGGATGCTCCAGACGATGCCGCTACGGATGCACCAGCCGATGACGCCACCGATGCACCAGCCGATGACGCCACCGATGCACCAGCCGATGCCGCCGCCGATGCACCAGCCGATGCTGACACGGATGCTCCTGCTGATGATGCTACTAAAGCACCAGTTGACGACTCAACCGATGCCGCCACGGACGCCTCAGCTGAAGATGCAACCGACGCCACCGCTGATGCTGATACAGACGCCCCGGCTGACGACGCAATCGATGCCGCCACAGATGCACCAGCGGATGATTCCGCCACGGAAGCACCGGCTGAAGATTCCATTGACGCCGCTACTGATGCCGATGCCACCGAGGCGACCACTGCCGTAGCCATTGACATTTCTGTCGACGCTGATACCGAAGCAGTTGCTATTGACGATTCAACAATGGCAATAGACATTGACGTCGATGAAACAACAGCCACCACTCCAAACCCAGCAGTTGATGTGATAGTAGACGTTTCAGACGACGCTGATGAAATTACCACAGAATCAAGCGTGGACATTGACATAGATGTCGACGCTAACACTACTGACGAGCCCAGTACGGACGATATAATTAAAGCTATCACCGAAGGCGTCGATATTGACGTTGTTACTGAAAGTGACGAAGAAGCTGACATTTCAATTGACATAGGAGTTACCACGGAAGCTGCGCCGGAGGGGTCTCCAGCTGGCATTGATATTTCTAAGAATATCAGCGTTTCAACGGCGGCTACTGATGAGAACCCTTTTGGAGTTTCGATCGACAAGAACATCAGCGTTCCAGCAACGGTCACTGACGAGAGCACGGTTGGAGTTTCAATCGATACAGATATCAGCGTTCCTGCGGCGGTTACCGACGAGAACCCATTTGGAGTTTCAATCAGCAAGGATGTCAGTGTATCAGGCGCTGCAGACCATGGCGCGGGCACTGACACGTCCGTTGGAATCACATTTGACAAAACAGTAGACTCGAACGGCACTGACGTTGAAATCACCAAATCCTTGCGCAGCATTCCTGAAAAGAACCAGCATCGAATTGGTGGCAGACGTGTTCACCGTGACTTCCGTGAAACCTATTTCTTACTTCAATTCTAAATTCTATTTAAACAACATCCTGTTATCTTCGGATAAATAAATTTGTCTCGTGCTAAAGAACTATACGTAGCAATTACCGTTTGCGTCATATCTAACGCTACTTTGCGTAAAAAATATATCCACGTACGTATGAATAAGTTGGGGGCACGTAGCTCAGCTCTGAATACGCGTATATTTATTTGCGTGCGTAAACTCATGAATTTGCATTTAAGCTACACCACATCTACGTATATCATTGTTTACAATTACGATGTACGTAAACGTAACTGCATTTTGTGGCACAGCACGTAGACCACTAAATAATTAGTATGCAATATTTACTACTCATACAAGTTTTCAATGTCAAGAGCAACGGGAAACGCTTGCTCGCTATTGCTATAGAAATTCGACATTCAATTGCGTAATTAGCTTAATCGTTCAATATTGTATAACGTGTATCATAACATGAATTTTAGGTCCTGTTCAGAGGAAGTATATTTTGATGGTTCAGTTTTCAGTTCATTGTCGTGGAGGGCAGATATTGGTTAAATTATTGTCTGTAACTGTGTGGTTTAATAGAGAATTAAAGAATCTTTAAATACAAACGCCAGTATTTGTGTTCCAAAAATTATGGAGTCAACGAAGACAATATTACTGCAGATCAGCTGCTTCTGCCTGATTATCACGATGGTATCTTCATTTCCCATTAATATTCAGGAAATGGATGCATTATCAGTTTTAAGCTCGTCACAAAAGCGTAAGACTTACACAAATGAATATATTTATTTTCTTAAAAAATACTGGCGAGTACTAAATTTTTTTTAAATTAACCTCACCTTTTGCGTTGCAGATAATTCACACTTCTTTGCAGTCAATACTCTGCCTGAATCATTTTTAATCAGACAGAAACGGCATGCAAAATCCGAGGAAGAGTCTTCCAGTGAAGACTATTACCACGAAACCAATTTAGTTGAAGATGGTAAGTAGCATGCTAATGTATGACACCTAAAAACGCTTGAACTGTATTCTAATTAATATTTATCTTCGTTCTATCTTGCAGATGATTTCATCGACTTCAGGGAAGTGAAGCCACCAAAGGACGAAGTAGATTTTGAATAGATTTTTAGAAAATATATATTCTTCAGCTACTAGTAATACTTCTAAACTACTTAAATTATTATTGTAAATAGCTACGCGATTTCGTATATTAGTGTGAATCAGTCAGCATTTTACAAAGAAACTGTGAATCATATTTAATATTTAAATTATATACTTTAGCGTAAACCCTTTTGAAAATTATTTATGCATGAATTTGTATTATGATTACATTATTTAAGTGTCTGATGCATGCAGGTTGGCTACGTTTGTGCCAACGTACCTGAAGATTTTAACTTCTTATACTTACAATTGAATGGAAGGTCAATTATATTACATAACTAGAATTCCAAGGTGCTTTGGACCACTTGAGTCAATAAATTCACTTTAGAACTTAAGGTAATATCAAGTCATTTACTTTATTCGCAGAAAAATCGCATGTCTTCTTCTTCTTCCTGTTTCTAATGCATTTCCTTCCGGTCTATCTTGTGAATAACTTAATTGAATATTCTGAGTGACCTACGAGTATGTCAGTTTATTTGCGTTATTAAGAGAATAACTTGAATAAAATGCTTAGTCGAAAAACAACGCACAATTGCTAGCTTAATAAAATAGGAATAATAAACAAATTTAAGCACGAAATAGAATTTATTCATTTTTATTAATTAAATGTTTTCTATTTCCTGGCTCTGATCAGGATTAACGAATATTTTAATTCGATTCTACCGTTTTCTTGAGATGGAATTGAAATTAAGGAACTTAAAGCAGCTCGAAAATCTTCTCTGTAGTCTTCATACATGATATCAGGAATTCGTTTCAAAAATATAAATGGATTGATGGATATGCCAAAATCTGAAAAAATTAAAAACAAAACAAAAGAGCTTTAGCTTCATTTTATTTAATTAAGGGTATTAGCGAGTTTTAGAAATTGTGTTATTTTACCAACGAGTTGTTTGAACGAGTCATACTGCATTTGCCTTGGAATTATGGAACATTCTTGAACAGTGTATCCTATTTTCAGCAGAGCTTCTTCAAGGTTACGTTTGACTTGTTCAGAATTTACTTGCGATGCTGGAATAAATTCTCTGAAATCCTGTTGCACATTATTAAATAATTTAAATACATTTACTCAGGTCCACAAATAAGTATTGGAGAGAAATATTAACATTAGGTTGTTTTAAAAGCAATAAATTCTTACAGCCAAAAATGATGCCCATTTTGGAATATCCGCTAGAATTTCGTACGTATCGAAAAAGTAATCTGAACTAATGAAAAACAGTCCGATTTCTCCATTTACGTTGAGAATTTCGTAAAAACGTTTCAGCGCCTGTCTGGTAAAAATATTGAATTCATTTCAGTGGGAAAACACGTCACCGGCTGACTTGGGCACGCACTGCCACGTACCATGCAACCATGAGGCACTGGCCCGATGAATTGTGCCAGTCTCCCGAAACAAAAATAGAATCCAAATTGGACCCAAATTGTAAGTCTGAACGGTTTGGGCTTCGACATACGTCTATAGTTTGCTCCCTAATGACATGTTGAAGTTTCGGGTAACCTTAGCCGTTATTAATAACAGAGCATATCAAGCTACACCTGCTTCCTACTTAAATACATAGGAGCCTTACAAAGACAGTCAAGTGCACTATCCCTGCTAACATTACCTGATGTGTTGATTTGCCTATTGTTCAAATAAATATTGCTCATACCATGTCAATATGCGGCTACCGTTTACATTGAATGCAGCTAACTGTTATGATTTTAGTGCGTGGTCACAATACATCGTATGTTAAATTTAGAAAGAACTGCGCTATATTCTGCTTAAATTTCCAAAAAAACTCTAGTAGATAAGTTCAATAGACAAGCGCATTATTTTGTCATTTGATAAGCTAGTTACCTAGCTATATAATGCAGTTTTAGTATATGTATATATTCAAACCATGACGGTTTTAATAAAGATAAGCGCAGAAAAAGTAAGAAACAACCTTAGATGATGACTCAGAGTTAGAGCTTGAATCCAGATTCCCAGTGCTGGTATAAGCTTGTTTTACTCGACGCGAATACTCAGTGTCGCAGTTTGTTTATTTTCTCCGTGGTTCGAGTATTTCGGATTTAACTTGGAGTTGCAAATCAGGCCAGATTTTGAGTTTGTAAAATCAAGGCGATCAGGAAATGCATTGTGCATAAATAATTTTATTTTCTACCAACAAAAAACAAATAACAGCATCCAGTACTTCTACTGCAAAGCTAGTGCATGCAAGTCATCAGTGCAAGTCTTACATGGGAATGTGCTGATAGAAACATTAAATGAAGTGCACCAGCATCCTGCAAATACTGACGAAATAATAATATTGAAAGCCGTGGAGCGCATGCGGAAGAGAGCAGAGCAAGATCCCTTGACTTCAATCCCTAACTTATACAGGTGATTTATTAATACTAGAATTCTCAGTTTTAATTATTAATCATAGTGTTATCTGTTAAAAATTAATTCAGATTTAATTTCTAATATTCATACAGAGACGAACGCCAAAAATTAAATGACAATTTTGGAGTTGAAGCCGCTGCATTTCCCTGACTACCAGGCTATATGCACAACGCTATACCGAGATAGAAGCAAACGATTCCCAGGGTTTCCAAAAAATTTGACAGAGTTAATTATCAGTGACAAATTTTAGAAGACACTGGACGGGAAAAATTTTGTCTTAGCTATGGTACCAACTGATCAAATTGATGACGCCTATCTTATCGTTGAAGCACAGTCGCCTTCGCCAATGCAAGGATTACCATTAAATCAGATAATCAAATTCCATGACTATTTGGTCGAAACATGGGTAGATGACCTGAGCTCCATGTTCAGCAGGTAACCGTTAATAAATTATTGTAAACTACAATTTTTATACACATAGACTGCGAACTGTATACATGTATTTTTTTGTTTTTCTCAAAATCAGAGCTATCTGGAATCATTTTGACACTGAGCATGCCCGAACCACAAACACAGCTGAATCATTTCATTCAAAGCTCAATCGTATGGCAGGAAAACCGCATTTAAAAATTTATGCCGCAATTGAACTCTTGCAAAAAATACAGAATGAATCAGAAATTGAAATTAAGCGACTGAAGAACGGAGGACGTCCTGTTCGTGTGCCATTTAAATGTCGCCAAATTGAGGCGAAGGTGGCTACATTGAAGCGAATGTTTGTTGCTGGTTCACCATCCCTGTTGGAGTATATGGAAGCTATTTCAAACACCTTCCATTTAGAATAACCAGTGGATTTATATCACGAGATCTGTTCGTATTCTTATTCTTGTTTATAGTTTTTATATAGTTTGATTAAAATAGTGCCTGATTTATTCAACCCTATACATTGCATTGTTATTAGCAGTGTAATTTTTATATTTTAATATTGCGAGATTATTGGGTTTAATTATTGTAGTATGTTAGAATTTTGGTTGGACGTAGCGCTTGATTTTTGTTAGTAACAAGCGAAGATAGGTATTTAATTTATCAGTCTCTTGTTTTTAAATACATGAGTTAGCATTCAGAGCTACATAACGTGTAATAGGATTGAGGTTTATAACATTGGATATGGTTTTCGATCTAAGGTATAATGTACATAGCTTACCATCACCAAGTATCATCAGTATGTGTGATGACGATGAAGATCAATAATAAACCAAAATTATGAAAGTTGGGAGCCTACGTATGTCGGAGACCCAGAGTAGACAAATTCTTTTTTGA
>VNWX01003121.1:0-10770 GCA_009869905.1 Ceratophysella communis | reverse complement strand
TTTCGCCTTCCAGTACCAGAGGAGAAACCTCATCGGCGAGATCGTGACCGATCTGTGTTGAGGGTCTGTGTACTCGAGCAAGAAGACGGGAGTCGGCGCAAACAAGGACGAATAGTTTAGGGTTTGAAATACAGAAAGTCTTAAAGCAAAAATTGAAGTGACTACACTACCGTCGTCGTCAAATTCATAATTCATGTAAACAGAGCCATGAGCAAACCTATGTATTATGTTCAGATTTGCTATGTGTAACGAATAACGTGTGGCTTGTTTTCATGGTTTCTTATAAATAAGCATATCAAGTATCAAGTTGATTCAAGGATGCTGGTCATGAATTTCGATTGTATTTTGTTTTACAAAGGAAGGTTTTTATTATCTTCCACGAATTCTAGCATTGAGTGGAGCCAGTGATGCACCAATCCAGCAATAATTTACACTGTATTTTGGAACTCGATTAAAAATTCTGGTAAAATAATTACATTTTTAATGCATTGCATTTTCTTCTGATTTCAGCCGTATAAGTGCAACTGCAAGCGAAGATAGGCTCCAAACTCCAAAGTAGTCAAATTATTCAAATTTTTCACGCGCTACAGCAATTTCGCTCAGTTGAAAACTTCAAAATTTTAAATTCCATGCTTACATGGTGATATGGTATAAGCAATGTATTACAGATTACGGTTCATAATGTCAAATGTGAATTTCGTATTTATACAGATTCACTTTAGAAATGGAAATTAAAAACTTTTACTTGAGCTAAGCTCCATAATCATTCTTAGCGGAAAATTTCTACAGATTTGATGTAATTCACAAACGTTGTTAGGTTGATAATGTAAACAACTAGACGTTTGACATCCATTATGGTTTTCATGCTTCGCCTACTCATCCGTACAAAGAAAAATGTTTACTCAGACTTTTAAGAGTGTTATTGATGAAATATGAACAGCTTCTTCTACCTATGACAAAAGCTTGACTTGTCACCTCTCCATTAGTCATCTCCATCTCCATTACCAACTAAAGTCATCAAAGACCCGAGCACTCACTGCTGATGACGACTGACAAATGAATTATATGTAGCTAAGCTCGTAGGTAAGTAAGTCAAATTTTCGGATACTCACATGCTCAGATAACAAAGGAAAGTGTCAAATGTCTTTCGAAGTTCGAACCCTTTAAGACCAGTAAGACGGAATACGGATAAGAAATATTAACTCCGAACATCGTAATAAATAACTATAGTGATTGTGCTGAAACTTGCTTACCGTCTATAGTTTATGACAGCATTCAGGTCTGACGCAGAAATTCTAGATTCAAGGCGCCATAGAAGGAAAAACAAACGCTAAATTCGATATTCCTTCTTCGAATCCGCCTGTGTAAAATAAAGATCTCTAAAAATCATTTGCAATTTATCTGGAAAGATGCATACGTCCATGGAAGTATTTGGACTTATTTTTAGCCAGATGAATTGAAATAATTTAAATTACTTTCCTGTACCTACTATACTTGACATCATTGCTGTTTAAACAAATAGAAAATCCGAAAAACAGTTCTTAGAAGGAAAATAATTTAAAACCGAATTGATCGGAATAACTTTATATTTTACGCAGTTGAATTGAGCCATGGCTTTGTAAATCGATTCGATAAGCATCTCTAATTAGCTATTCAATATGCGGTCGGGTTTTCCTCTAAAAATGAAAACGTGTGGCGAAAAATACGATTTTAGTGGTCATTGAATCTATATTGCAAAATACGGTTAATGCCGTCCACTGTACTGACGTACATGCATTTCACAATCGAAAATTGCAGTACCGCTGCAACGCCTAGATTAACGATTGATGCTGGCGGCGGCGGTTCAAAATAGTCAGCGAACCAGCAGCGTTTCCTCATCATGCACTTCTACATTTAAAAAAAATTGAATAACATAATTTATAGTCTTAAATTAGAAATGTAGACAAAACGACGGGTAAACCCGATATCATTTTAACGCCACAGGGACGTACGAAAAGCTACATTTACTTACATTTTGTTTTATGGAACAACATTGACTCATAGACTAGGATATAGCATTCAACTACACAAACACCGGGATAGCACTTAATTTAACTACATGATTACTGATTACATGAATTTAGACACGAGCATATTCAAACTCTGATGCAAATATAAGTTAACGTAGATTGACTCGATGGGAGGCTTATGTTCTGATTTCATTTGGCGTTATGCATTTTTTGCGTTAAATACTGGATATTTTTGACACGAACACGAGAGGTGAATCCGTCTTGCTCCTGTAAAATCAAGAAAATGCAGAAATAAGAATTAATAGACATAATTATTTCGAAAACCTTATCATTTTTTTCAGATTTACATGATACTACTGTTAGACAACTATTCATATTATTATTACCTGCTTATTAGAAATTTCGGCGTTTGGTAACGTGAGGATTTGGCTCATCAGGGGAGCTGTCAGAATTCTGAGTAGCAACATTTTCACTTTCAGCCTTTCGCTTGTTCTTTGGTCCAACTGAGCTTTCGGTAACAACCGACTCCTTCGACTTCGATTCAGTTCCATTATTTTCCGTGGCTTTTCCAGAATCTGAATCCGAACTTAGAGCGAGCTCATTAGGCAGCGTTTTCAGGAACTCGGAGGAGAGTTTTCGTGGTAATACTGGAGCCGGGTTTCTTGGCTTTTCCTGGGGTGGACTTGGACTAGAATCCGAAAGACGTCGACAGCTACCTCCTAGAAGATGATATAATGTGTTACGTCGGCTCGTTTGTCTTGGATTTTGACCCCGGTTTCTGGTGCGAGGTACCACAGGCAGACGTGTCCACTCGCCTTTGGCAATGACGACGACTTTCTTCACAGCCTGCTGTGGCACATGAGAATCCGTAGAGTGGGAAATCGGATGCTCCGGACTAGAAAAATTTGTCGATGATCCAGAAGATGTAGAATCGGAGCTAGAGCTACTACTGGACGATGAACCACTTGAGGAGGTCGAAGTTGGCGACCCAGAGCTAGATGAAGAAGGTGAGTCACTACTACTGCTGCTGGAAGACGAAGATGATGGTGGGCTGGCTCGTTCACTCTTTCCCGGCATGTTGAACTTTTGACCCCTTCAACTCAATTAACTCCAAAAAGAAGATTTTAGAGTTAACTAAAAACTTTTCACTTTTTCAAAGTTCAACCTCAAATGAGAAAAGCGTTGTACGATAAGATTTGTATCTCCCCACTCCGTGCTTGAGATGGCTGCTGCAGCGTCTTGCCTACGTGGCAATCCAGCTGTTGGTTGTGGGCGAGCACGAAGCAGAAAAGCGAAAAGTGGGCAGTGGGACGTGGCGTGCGACGACGGCGCGGTGGTGCTACTGGGCTGAGAGCCGGAGTGGGGTCGTTGACCTCTTCTGTTACCACAGCTGTTTCTGCGTCCTGCATACTGTACAAAAGTCGAGGACAATTGCATTGTCACTCCCGCTATTGTTTTAAAATTTAGTTTTTGAATTAAGTGTTAACTAAATTACTGGGTACTTCGCATGAAAATGAAAAATACATTTATTACTGACTCCAACTTGATTTAGAGTTTAATGTTTTAAATTCTAGTAAAAAAGTCCTAGTTCACTTTTAATTGGACATAAACAACGATTAATGAAGCAGGAATGAATAATTGGCAATAATGTGGACTAATATTACACATTTCTTCCGAGAAATTCTGAAAAAGCGTATGAATGTCAGTCGAAAGAGTTCATCTCAAAGGATTTTATCATGAGGATCAAATTTCTACCTAACAAACACATTTAAGACATTATGCCATGAAAAAATCTTGAAATGATGAGTGAATTTGACAAAAATCATGAGCTTGTATTTGACTTGATTCTGTGAATTTATGGTCATAGCATAAACTGAATTAATAAATTTTCCATTTTTTTTTTTTACATTTTAACTGATATAATGAATTTTAACCACATGGCATTATTTTATTGATTTTTGCACCTTTTTTTTTTTAGAGAGAACTAAAATAGTAATACGGGCAGATGGCAAATTCAAGAAAAATTGAAATGTCGTAGGTCGTAGGTTCAGTTCGCTATATTCAAGGTCCATAAGGCGCTGTCTTTTCGAGAAAAACCAGGGACCTTGACAACAACGTTTGTTTACTGGCCTGCAACTATCAAAAGGCTGTAATAAACAACCTAACCTGGAGAAAATGCACGTCCGATCACTTTCAAGTATTTACTAGAAATCAAGTTACCCTGGTAGCAGCAACTACATTGTTTACGCGTGTCGACCAAAGCTGTTATTGCAACACCTCCGTGTGCTTCCCGCTTTCACAGTTCAAAATATTTGTAGAAACTAGAAACCGAAAAGTGATCAACTTCAGTCAGATAGGTACCGTGATTTTTGTGTTAAGGCTCAATTAATATTTCTTAAACGTGTAAGTCAGTGGTAGCCGGGTCAAATCGTCGTTAAGTGGATTAGGATTTTACTGACACTCTTCCCTGGCGAGGGGTATTTAGGAAGATGTCGGGAAAACAAGGGGAAATCGTCATTGACATTGACGGCGGTGGTAGTCCAGAGGATGCCGAGAACAAAGACGTGGCTAACAAAAACACTGGGCTGGGATGTCCGGTCGAAGAAGATGCTAATAACAACATGCCTAGACAAACTGATTGCATAATCAACATCAATGTACCAAACGAAGATGAAACAGGCCGCGAAGGCCATGGAGTCCGCAGCAGCATCGTTGGACTGGGTGAAACGGTCGGTAGCAACGGCGTGCCGGCATCAAATGAAGGTACTTATGTACTATTACAGCGGCACTTGTGAACCCTTAGTTTTAATTTTACCTTTGGCTATTCTCGATGGTCCATGGTCCATGGTAGTGTAAGCAGTACGAATGAGAGAAACCAAAAAATATGACTGAAAACTTCTTTTTTTTTGGATCATAGGCATGACGGAGCCAGTCGAAGGTATTGCCAGCAATGTCTACTCTTCCCTTGGAATCGGCAAAATTGGGGAGCCAGATGGAGGCCTCAGTAACACCCGCGCTCCCGATGTCAGTGGGGGTTCGAACGAAGGCATCAGCGTTGTAGGTGGCACGAACGATAGTACGGGTGACAATTGTAGAGGCCCTGAGCAACCCGTTGGTACTTTGGGCTCTGTGACCGAAGATACCAATAGTAACGTTATCACGATAAATGAAGGCAATAGCGAAAGCACCGGCTATGTTGGCTTAACACTGGGTATAATGGATGGCTCAGAAGGTCCACTCGAAATTACAAATAATACGACCGCTCCTAACGAAGGCATTATCAGTTTAACCGGTCCTGACCGAGCCGCCAGTAACAATCGTCCTCAAATCGAGGGCTTTACCAATCGAATTGCTGGTCAAGGAAGTGGTGTCCGTGGTCCACCCCGTCAAATCGAGCCCATCAGCGATTATGAACGGGTGACCAGATGGATTTTAAATCTAATGGAATTTGGAATAAATCCAGATGATGATTTAAGTGACGTGGCCCTTTTGGAAGAGGAAGCTCTCGAAAAGATGAGCGAAGAGGAACGGGCCATGCACTTCAGTAGCTTTTGCTACCAAAATCCTGATCCACCTCCGGAAACCAGTTACCTGAATTACGGGACTATTCAAGTAAGGAGCTCTGGTCGAATTACAAAACCCACCCGGAAGAATAAGAGCATGCCGGGATCAAGCAAAAATACTAAGAACATGAGACGTAATCTTAGTCCAGTCGCGGGTTGCAGCCAAGATGCCCGATACATGAGCGGTCAATATGGAAGCAGCAGTTCAAATCGATCTTACAACGTGAACAGCTTTCGCGATGGAAATAACAATTACTTCACAGACGACGATGACTATGAGAGCAGTCTCGATGATGCCTCTGAACTGCGAAGACGAGGGACCATTAAATATGGCGAAATTCTAGAAGAGATAAGTAGCGACATGCCGTCCAGTGAAGATGAGGAAGAAATGGATGAAGATGACTACGATTTGGGTGAAGCAGGCCGGAATCGAGTTGATCATGGAATCGATTATCGCAACTTTGGGAATATGGCGTCCAAGTTTTTTCTTTTGCTTACTGTTCTGGTAGTACTTGGCATGATCTTATATGCCATCGTCTTCCATGGAGGCAATTTTGGAAATACGCTCCCAATGGCACGTGTGGCAGCTCTCAATGTGGCCATGCTTAAAGAGGGTAAGTCATTTAATAGTCTTTGATAATGTTAAGCAAATAAATTTAAAATATATTCAAATGCTTATTTCACAGCTCGTGAAGAGGTTTTCGACCGACCACTTGAGAAAATTCCACAGGACGACCCACGACTGCGTGACTACATCATCGACAAAAAATATTTGGATCCACCGTCGAATCATTCATACAATTTAAGTGATCCAATGCACGTACGAACCGTGGTCAGCGAAGAAGTGATCAAGATTCTTCAGAATAAGGTAGAATTGATTAAAACATTTTGATTGTGGCGCAATATTTTTACCTTTGAAATATAATTATGACCAATTAGACAAATGGATTCTTCGTCGAAGTCGGAGCTTTGGATGGTGAGAAGAGATCGAATACGTTGGATTTGGAAATGAACTATGGATGGATGGTACAGTGCAATCTATTAAACTAACGCATTTAGTAATCAAATTTTAGACGGTATGCTTAATTTAATCACATTGGCATTATAGGGCCTTCTTCTGGAACCAAACCCTTGGACTTATGAACTTGTCAAGCTTAAACGCCGTAAGGTTTGGACGGCAAATTTATGCCTTTCAACTCAGCCCAATACCCACAAGGTATTGTAGCTAAGCAAATTTATTCACTGTGCTTTTGTCGCACTCAAATTTATGTTATACAAGCATCCGAATTTGTCATAGGGCGTTTACCTGGTAAACTACAACAAAGGAAAGCTGAGCATCCCTCGATCGAATGTTTCTACCGGCGACCAATCTCATGTTTACTATCCCGCTGCCGACAAGGAAAAATTCTTGACTCAATGTATGCCGTTGCTCACAATCATGAATGCACTTGAAAAATTAAGTAAAGATGCAGCTGAAGCCTGGAAAACCGATACTACTTCCGCCTTCGGCAGATTTTCTAACATGGATGAACCAACGGCTTTCGAAAATGGCCTGGATAAGACGATTGCTCACAACATTTCAAATTCCAATGTAACTACTGAACTTCAACCAAAGAAGGAGCCTGTGGTCTTCATTGACTTTTTGAGTCTGGATACTGAAGGCCATGAGTTGGACATTCTCCAAGCGATTGAATTCAGTAAAATTGAGATTAAGGTTGGTAAAGTACTTGAAATAATGTTTGTCATGATTTATTAAAGAGGAAATCTTAAATATTAATTTTGTGCATGTATTCCTATCAATCCAGGTCATGTCAATTGAGCTTTTGAATGATGAGACCAATGCGGAAGAAGAGACCCTGATCAATGCATTCATGAAACTTAAGGAATACGAGCTGGTATCAACAATTCCTCGGCCGGGTTACTCCCGCATTAACATCTTTGCTTTAGAATCTTTCCTCAAAGCTCCAAGAAAGGAACCACCAATGAATAATACCCTTGCTCCGGCTCCAATTGAATGAAAACAACAACACTACCATCGAGGATACCACTGGGCTTGAATTATAAATAAGCTCAAAAAAATCTGAAACCCAGCCTTATGATCGAAATGTAAGTAATACTGAAGATAACTGAGTAGTAGAAAATTGTGAAAAGTATCTTCATGAATAAACTAGTAAACATATAAACATTTAAATACTGACTGACTACAGCCAATTTACCTCTCTCGATCTCGATTCCCGATTCCCTTATGATGCATTCAAATACAAAATCGTTGCGCCAATAGTCATTATCATTGGACACGGAAGAGGTACGATTATCAGTGGTAGAATCAGCAGTTTTCTGTATCAATTCGCAGCATGGATCCCTACAACATTAGCTAAATAGGGCGGAAAGAGTATAGGTACATACCCTGTGAGTTAAAAGGTGCACAGGAACTTGGAAAGCTAATTGCTAATCTATAATCATCTGCAATTTTTAAAATAACAACTATGTCTACTCGTAGTGTGTAGTTGTTAATTATTTATGCTGGCCGAATCTTAAGATGATAAGTGCAGGTACCTACAAGAATGAAACCTTGAAAAATTGACTGTTGATTGTGCATTGTGCAGTGCAGGTAGAAATTTCTCGGTTCTGTAATCACTTTTCAAGTCAACCTTCCTTGAATAATTACACTGCTTCTTTTATAAATACAAAATTTAGAGTCCAAGCCCAGAGCTATTACTTCATAAGCCATGAAACTAAACTTAAAAATCAGTATAGTCAATACAGGTAAGTTACTATTTCCAAATTGGGCACCCGAACTCACGAAGAAGTTATAGACAGCTAGAACGCTCCTTGTCTTTTCAGAATCTAGTTTGCCACACTTTCAGTGCTTTACGCAAAATCATTCAAAAATTTTCCACTACTGGTTTCTAAAGCGTTGGATCAGTGGTGTTGGCTTCTGAGTATTTCCGACATATACCATGCCCCAGTCACAGCCGAAGAAGCGGGTTCGAATAACTCCACAGAAAGGAATTAATCAAGTGACGCAGACGTCACCGGAATTGATGAGACCCAGGGATGAAGACTCAAACTCAACAACTCTCGGACTCATTCCCGAAAATGACCACCATGACCATTTTCAGCAGTCGCTGTTTAGCTCCACTGCCATGGACGGTCGCGCAACGCCACATGGCTTGGGAATGATGGAACAGGTTTCCGTAATTGCTACACCCGATGGTCATCCAAAGCATAGGATCTACCCGTCATTTTTAGTATCAGATGAAGGTATGGCAGCCATATTCTATCAAGTTATGATAGTTTTGATTAGCACCAATACATGATGAGTTTTTTTTCTTAAAATTTTAGGTTCGGACAAAGAAAATGCGAGTTGTGATGAGGACGAACTGGATTTATCGATGGCTTATATCCAGGGGTCATCTGTGAAGCGAGTAATTCAAAAGCCAGTTGAAGTAGTGGTTTCAAGATTGGAAGACAACGATAATGGCAGAGCTGATGCTGATACGGACCCAGGAATCGGCTCCTACGGGTATTTTGTTATTCGTTAAAATTATTGAAACTTCAATGCTGCGTATCCATCTGTACCTGTGAGAAACTGGCGAAACCCCAATGATTTGAAGGGTAAAAATGTTGGCGAACAGCGCGTGGTATTTTCACAGTGACGGACAAGATCATTGTTCAGAAATACTTTTACGCTTATATTTATAGGTCCATGGGCTCCAGTGATGCCGAGGCTGCCCCGAATGCTGGAATCACTAGCGGTCGTGATTCTAATACTGGTTATGATAGCACCCCCGTTAATGGAACAGTTCACCTATTGCACCCGAGTTTCTCCGCCGGTGCCGTGTTCGGTCGACTTAAGCGCAAATTGACGCTTTCGTTGTCTGAGTCGAAATTTTTATCGAATCCCAACACTCCGCTGAATCTTCAAAATACTTCCGTTCAGGAATCTGCTGAGGAGGAGCTCAACAAGCACAATATTTATGCGCGAAGCGTCCTGCGTCTACGCCAGGCAATGAGCAGTGCATTGGATGCTGTTTCTCCAAGACTTCGCAATGGGTCACCGCTATTTTATGTTACTGAAGAACTCATTCATAGCATTCGCTGTAAGTATATTTTTCGAAAATTCGAAATATCGATAGCTTTAATCCTTTGGTAAATTTCAGAATACATATTTCGTTTCAGTAAATATTTTAAGAACCGCTCGAGATCGAAAAGAAGTGAACCTATCCGGCAAAATATTCAAAACAGAGGAAGAATACTTGACCATAAATGAAAGCATTATTCCAGGTGCCAATGGAAACAACCAATGCGCCCTATGCGCCACCGGAGACTTATCCATTACTGGATTTGCGGGTCACAAACTCAAGCACATTATTTCTACCGAGTCGGCAGAAGCGGCCGATACTTCAACCGCAGCACTAGTGGTGGCTTTTCCCAGTATTACAACTAAAACTACCAGACGCACGCCTGTTCGAGTCAAAAATAACGGCCAAAAGTCTAACCAAACTACCTAGCTAAAGTATTTGAGAGTGTACCCATGTTGATTTGCTATTACCGATTACGATTACGAGTAACGATTTACGATGTTTCCGCGGACAATTCCAGAATTCGTTTCACGGGTTTGTTTTTTCTCGGCTCAATTTCAGATCCTTTAAACTTTCCAGTTTTGTTTTGTTTTGTTTTTAGCTTTTTATTTCTTATCCAGATTTCATTTTGCGGATACTGTTTTTGATGGGCAGATAGTGCTGAGGCACACGCCTCTGACCCTGACTAACTGTACTGTTCAAGCTGATTGATTAAACCTAATTCTTGAGCATAATTATTGTAATTGTTATTTTCTTGATAATAAATTGTGGGAAATTCTTATTTCTCTTGAATTTTGCGAATGCGTGCCTACTATGCTAATCTTTGACCTTTGATTGAACCTTGCGACAAATGTCGCTGTCGCGGCGGCGTATCAAGCTGATATAGGTTCTTTGTATTCTTTCAAAGTCGTGATTTAAGTCACGGTCAGTACTACTACTTAAGTTCAATATCAATTACCCTGATTTGGATTTGGAAACCTTCCGATCCTGTCCTAACCGTGGTCGGTCGATTGGTCGAAAACTTTAGGTCGACGGCCTTTTGGTCGACGGCGATTGGTCGAACTACCATTTAGTCGACAGGGTTATTTGGTCGATGGCGTTTTGGTCGATGCT
>VNWX01003120.1:0-10773 GCA_009869905.1 Ceratophysella communis | reverse complement strand
CGGAAGATCTGCTTGAGTGCACGACGCTTTTATTAATTCACCTGTAGTAGACAATTCACTGTGCTTTAGAACAATAGGCCAAGCATTTTTTGGGCAAAGTAGAAATTCTATCCGAACTGCCTTTCCGCATACTCTGGACACCAAAGACTTGTCAACTGTCAAAGTGAACCTGTCACCATACATTCATCTTCTTTGGAGAAAAAGGCTACCCAGATTCGCCATTGTACGAGGCGTTAGAAAAGCCAGGCGTAGTGAATTATTGCCGGAGATAATTAATGGACCCTTGATCGTATCTCTGGGGTTGTGGGCTTTTTGGTCATTCCGTCCTGCTTCGTCATGGGTGTCCCGTTTCAAGTGCCTTCCCCTTTTGTGGTCGATAGCATCTGCTAAGGGTGCTTCTGGTATGGATGTTTGAAATTGGAAGTGACGTGCTTGGAATCATAGTAGGATTTTAAAGAGTTTTGAAGTTACCGCCAAAAAATTTAGCATTTTTGAATTTTTGGCAAAATGGGGTCTGTTCTTAATAAACCGTTAGTTGCCCTGCTACTGTGCCTGATATCTTCTAATACCTCCGCTCTACTGACCCCAGGAAACGATACTGTGACCTCTGACCCTGAGCTAATTCCCGTGGCCCCTTTAAAAGTTCTGGGCTTCCCACGTGGATGCATGAACGCTTCCGGGATCTCCAAAACTGTGTACGCCTCAAGTATAATTTTCTCTGGAAAAATTCTATCCTTGGTATCCGAAAACGATGTGACCGTCCCCTTACCAGTCCCGCCAAATAGAGAAGCATATTATGCTTATGACGTGACCCGCCGACGCCGACGCATCATCTCACCCAGCCTCGTTTTCAATCCTTCCCGTTTGAAACCACAACAACAGCGGATCAAATGGACGGCCTTGATCAGGGTCAAAACCATTTTTAAAGGGGACGGGCGTGACAAGGATATGGAAGGATCGAAATGTTTCGGTCACAGTTGAAGGTTCAGGGTTGGATTCAAAGTGTCTTCGTCGGCTTAGAGCTTTGGATACCCGAATTTTTTTCTATAAGCGAAATGGATCTATCGGTAAAAAATTGCATGGCTCAAGTACGAGTTTGACAAATGAGGAGGCGAGGGATTGGAGTCAGACGCTAATGCCTTTACCACCAACGCTTCTCGTCTTGAATGCCGTCAGGGCGGCTGTCAAAGGTAAGACCCCGACCAATGTTTTCATTTTCTAAAATCTTGCTTTCGGCAATATGGTATTAGGCATTCGTACGATTCAAGCATAAAATCGAGAAATGTACCGTTGGGACATTGGAGCTAATTTCGTTCATAATTATGCGTATATCGGCATCCTGTGCAAACGGCTTCAAATGTATAAAAATTCAAAAATTCATCACCCGCGTCGTAAACCGATATAATGTCTTTGAAAATCGACGTTATTTACGATGTCATCCCTTAATCCTTTCCAGCAATTTAAGGTGTCAAGTTATACTCAAATATTGGCATAATTTGTCATGTACCGCCTACCTACGCTCTTGGTATTCCTTAAAACTAAAATCGAAAGCTACATATATAATCCTGCGGTGGTTTTAGCCGTTTTTGAAAATGCCGAAAACGTGCTCCTCTACCGGAAGTTTAAAACTTTGAATAATCGTGTGGTTTTGTATATGCGTGTAATTTAGTGTGTAAAATTTTCAGGGTTTATAAAAGTTAATTTTATTGTATGTTTACCCTTTAGTTTGATCCGCACTTGTGCATGAGATAGGGATTAACTGCATTTTCGTATGTTGAGCCTAGCAATGCTGAAAATAGCGGTTTTGTCACTCTGTATTTTCATTTTATAGGTCCCAGATCGACCGACGCATCTCTCATAAAATGTTGTGACACTCGAGCTCGTGCTTATATTTATCATAAATGAAATGACACTCCTTGTCAGGTTTACTCCGACGTTTTATGACCTCTCCGAACATAAAATTTATACCGCCTGACACGTACATACGTTTATCTTGTGCGATATTTCACTAACTAGATAGGATCATCCAGTTTTGCAAATTCAAGCTAATTCTAAGATAATTGGCTGGTGCTACTGCAGATTCAGAATACTGGCATAAGTGATGGGCACGCGCTGAGCAGAAAAATGCGGAACCGAAGTCATGTTATTAATTTTATACAAAGTTAGCAGGAAAATACAAACATTTGCACAAAAATCTGTTTATTTTTTCTAACTCTCGGCTAGTTTATGAAACATAACTTGAGGGGTACATGATAAACGGATCGTTTAGGTTGGAATCCTTCCGGAACTCCAGCGTCAAGCAAAAATTTTGGTTTAGAATTAGCTAAAAATGGACTTGAAATACGCTCTTAAGTTCGAAGTTGCTCCTCAGCCTTCAGCAAAGATGCAGTACCTTTTCAAAACAGCGATTGTCCTGGTAATTGCAAATATTAATAACTGTGCTGTTGCAGCATCAAATTCAAAATCCTTTGACTGTGAACCAGTCGAAATAGCCTCGCAAATTCAGAATTCGACGCTAATTCTAACTGGCAAACTCATTAAAATTAAGGTGTTATCTCCGAAATACTATAAGAAACACGAAAATGCACTTATTGAGCCTCTTAAATTTAGCGTGGGTTGGATTCAGCCAAAACAAGTAATAAAATTCACCAGTGCATCAGGTGCTAAATTAAATGCAAATTATTCTAAAGTGATTCAAGTTTTGGGGTATTTTCGAAATTCCAAAGATGGGCATTATTTTTATCATGAATATAACCCTTGCACGAGTTCATTCGCGAGGCTTGGAGATACTAGGATCTTTATTGTGAGCCCTGCTAAATCGGAATTATTGGAAAAATTGAAATTTCGGGGTTCTGGAAAGCGTGTGCCGTTATGGAGTGCGTCGTTTCCAATGAGCTTGCGGCTACTCAGGAATATTTCTGATCTTGTAAATGGAAATGGCTATGCCCCATTTCGGATTAAATCAGGTATGTACCTGTTGTCTGCTTTTCATCTTGAAATTAATTTGAATCGATTTTTGACAAATAAACCTATTTTTATATCTAGAGCATCTAAAAAAATCAAGTATTACCTAAAACAGTTATTCAAATATCTCTGTTTGACATTGTAACGAATTTGAAGCATAAAATACGCTCCAGCATCGTTTACGGAGGTTTTGATGATTTTATGCATCAAAATATTGCGTAATTAACACGTAGTGATTGAAAATTTGCTTAAAATTGAATTAAACCTGCATGCCAATCAAGTTAACATGGCAAAGGATCAAACGAGGCGTATGAATTCATATTTCCGTCCGTAGGTTATAGTTGTAGAATTTCCATGCGGAATTTTGAGGTTTGTGCAATAAAAATCTCGCCAAGCCACGGGGAATTTTAAAGCTGGATGACATGTACAGTATTTTTGATACTCATGTGTTTACAATGAAAATGATTAGTGTAGCAGATTAGGTGGATTTTCCAGGCATTTGCTGACAGGTGACGGAGATGAGAAAAACGGAAAATTAATCTTCCAGGCATACTTTTACTCTCCATGACAGACAGACAGACATGTGCCTGACAGACAAACCAACAAAACTAAACGCCTGGAACGTGTGGGCAGGAGCATATTTATAGAAATTGCATTCCCGTGCCTTATGCAATGCAATACTATACCGTATAATTACAGCGAAATAAATAATTCATAAAATTTAAAAATGCATTTTGTTCTAATCTTCGCACCTTATGCCTGGCGTCTTTGGCCATGCCCAAAAGCTAGCCGTCACTCATCACATCAAGTCTTCATTCTAAAAGTATTTATTATCGTCCAGTCTGCCTCTTGCATTCCGAGTCCCAATCTAAAAACTGGACTCCATTTACGTAAATTTGAGATAAGCATAAGCTTGAGTAGTCTGGACTTTGGACCTTATCCGAAACTGGAATACAATTTAAATGTTTCTTGTTTTTTTTCTTATTAGTCTCATAATTCTGTCAGGCGGCCACACAATCTGTCTGTAACTCTTTAAGTGCTCTAAACATTCAGAAATTCAACAAAAGGTTTTGAGAATGCGTTAATTTCTTGTTTGTTTTTTATCCTGTCAAATGCAAATATGTTATGTCGTAGTTTTTGTGAATACAAGACCCTATATTTTCGCCCTATTATTTAAAATAATTTGCCCGATAATCCAAGGGGATGTGTCGTATTTTAGAAAATAGTCAAAGGGGAAGATTTCTCTATATCGATGGGATTACAAATTGCAATTGCGCCAAAGAAGACAACTTATCTAACCATCAGGTTGTACTGAAAATTCACCCTGAACTTTCAAATATTTCATGCAGTATCCAAGCTTTACAAAATTTAAGAATGCACACGTTGCATGTTTTATGCATAATGCTGCACAAGTATTTATTACATTGAAGCGACCAGAACAGTAAAACTTTATGTTTGTTCCTCCTAGCGAGCGGTCCATATAATAAATGTCACTTTGGGTCCAAGGAATTGGGTGCTCGGGGTGGGCGACATTTTTTTAGACTTCGGGACACAATAATATTATCTCATCTCTGTTTTGTCTTGAGACGCAGGAGTCCATATAAAAATACTTTGTCGCTGTATTCGTCCGCCGGCGGCTAGTAAAAATCAGCATTTTCTCACAAGATTTTTTTTTAGAAATATTAAATCTTGAAGCACGTGTTTCACCCTAGCAAGAACAAGCTGGGGGACACCTCAGCCTTGGTATGTATGTATTACTACTGTTTCGGGGTTAAATACAAGCCAAGATGTAAATACAGAATCCCGGCAAGGAAGATCAACATCAGTTGTATGCATATTGTATACCTTTCCTGTTCATAAAATCTTGAGAGCAGACCACCCCTGAAGGTGAACAAGTATTGTAATTATTGTTGTAAATCCTTTAATGTCGGGCACACCACAATACATAAACCGCTATGGGTGAAAACATATTGTCATTCACGGGATGCGGTATTTTGATGGAGATCAGAGGCTTGATACCACGGCAGAGTGCGGAGCGGATAATAGGAATTTCAACTTTAAAAAATTCTTATGACCGAAAATATAATAATCATAGTATTTCAAAATTGCTCCTACGTATTATTTGATTTGGAGTTCGCTATTTAGTAGTTAATTACCCTTAGAAGCACAGGGATATTTAATTATGATCTACTGAATGTTTGTTTAAATTAGAAAGTCAAGCACACCTGAGCCAGCACTAAAAGCTATTATTATGATTATCCTATATTGACATATTTATTATTATTTAAATTATCTTATAATGCCGTTAACAAAGCAAATAACTCTCTCTACTTGTCTCCCAGTTTTCACGCTTTCTGCTCATGGTGTTGATATTTTTAAAAACGGTCTTGATTATTGGGTTGGGTGAGACTAGCAATGCAATCATGCAATTATTGTTGGTATACTTTATGGAGAAAGTACCTTCAAATCAGGTTTGAATTTAAATTGCCTGTTTGAATAGGTATTCGATTTTTAAATAGCAGTTTTTGATTGAAGAAGCAAAAAACTGCTTCATTACGCTAATCAAACTCTGACTTCATTATTGCATGAAATTCTTTATCAATTCATTCAATGCTCATCATTTGGCGGCGACGTGGAGTCGAGCTTGTTTCAATTTGGCGATTTACTCCACTTCAAAATGTTAACCGAGAACGAAACAAAAATTTTGATATTTGTCTGGAAATACTGTTGTAAACCTTATACGATTCCTTTCTTTTGGAAGGACGGCAAAATGGTTCTTAAAGAGAATCAGCGTCGATGTAATTTTATTATCACGTGGTTTGTTCCCATTTTAATCTTGATTTTCAAAGTTAGGATGTTAAGTGTATCGGTGAAAAATAAGAATATCAACGGAGCTATTTTAATGTGCATTTACGCCCTAATAAGCTTTAACTGGTGTTATGAGCAGAATCAACTCATTTTTATACAAGAAGAAAATCGTGCAGCTTACGAATGAATTATTTTATTGTAATTCAGAATGGGGTGAGTTACGTTTAGAAGATTTAAAAATTTCAAAATTAAAAAATTGACTAAAAAACTCAAGTTTTTTGTCCAAATCGAATCTTTAGCTGTTCTGTTAGCTTTACAGGAAAATTTATGTCGGAAATTCGGGAGAAAGCATTTGCATTTGCGATGGTTAGCACCCTTGGCGTTGGATTTTCAGCATGGCTTACCATGATACTTACCTGGGACCAATCATATGGAAACGATTTGCTTACGAAACTTGGTGGGGACCATTGCGGAGCAGCTCAGGTCATTTCCAGACTGATTTACCTAATAGTTGAACTATTACTGGCAATCGACGACTCTTGCAATGCTGTGATTGGTTTGTCAATCATATACGTCTGCTGTATTTCAATGCGTTTTTGGCTTCACAAAATATGGTAAGTGCGGAAGTACATACATCCGCCTGTATGGGCCTACAGACTGGCTTTAGCCTCTAGACCAGTAGGTCTACTGGGATGGTCTTGGTGTCCGTCTATCTGTCCATCCGTCCGTTGACTTTTTAGACCAGAAGGTCTACTGGGATGGTCTTGTCTGTCCGTCTGTCGGTCTCCAGTCGCGCTATGTACAACGGTACAAACAGCTCGCACCAAAGACGCTATGTAATTGGCTCGAAATCAAACATATGCTGAAACACAGTATTACAACAATTAAACAATACAATTAAACATAGTAAAAGCAATCAAACCGACCTGACCTTCTGGTCCCAAGCTGCCGGAAGGTAGGTGAAACCTGCTGGAGGCATGAGGCTGCAGGCAGGTTTTTTTTATTAGACGCTTCAGTCAGACACAAACACTGATGGTCCCATTAATGGGTGCTTGTGTAGATATTGATCAGCTCATCAATGGATCACTGCATTTAATGAACAGGGCCATCAATTGATCACTGCATCCTAAAGGCGGGCCCATCGATGGGTCACTGAATAAGGTGCCTAGCCTGATGGATATTTTTTATTTTTTTTTTACATTTTTGAAGCATTGCTTGCCCGGCATCCGTTCCCACACTGGAGCCTAAATCATGCATTGAGCGATGCATCCAATATTACAGAGGAATCTACATGATTAATCAAGACCTAAATCTGACCTTTGGAACGATTTGGATTCCTTTTGCAAAGTTTATCTTACTAAATGGATTCATAGTCTCTTTCTTCTCTTTGGTTCGATTGCGAGCAGATTTGAACGCATTATCGCTTCTCTTAATGACTACTACTGCAACTGGAACTTTAACACTTCTTGTTCCAATTGCATTGGTCATGTCCAGCATGTACGCAATTTCCAGAGAGTTTAGGGTTCAACTTTCTCCTATCATACAACAACTCGGTGAAAAGCAGTCAAGAATTTATTATACAGGACAGCTGGATTCCTGTCCTCCGATTCGCTGTAAAATCGGTAACATGTATTATATTATTTCGAGAGAGTTTAGGGTTCAACTTTCTCCTATCATACAACAACTCGGTGAAAAGCAGTCAAGAATTTATTATACAGGACAGCTGGATTCCTGTCCTCCGATTCGCTGTAAAATTGGTAACATGTATTATATGGAAAGTCAGGCAAAATTAACTCTGCTTGACCGTACTGTCAACGGTTTGGTATTTCTATTTGTAAATTCTGAAAAGGTTTAATTTCAATTTTAAAAAAAGATTTTAGTATATGTAGCTGTGGTGAATATTTTATCGATAATGAATGTACGCAATTGTTGTTATTTCGAACAGTGCAAGCGTACATAAGGTCGCAAGCGTAGGAAAATTAGATTTTTAGAATATTACAGGTATGTGTTCCGTTTGGCTACAAGTTCGAGCTCTGTTGCCTGTGTATTTTGAATGAAACGAAAGTAGTCTCTATATTTAGTATCAATTTCAATTCAGGGAGTTACCAAATAAATGTATATTTCTGATTTCAATTGAGTTAGAATACTTCAGTTGAGCAGAAGATTTCGCTTTCGCCCTGTTACCATTGTATTTAAAGCTATAAACCAGCCGTTTGCGGGTCATTTGACGACGGGCCTGATTTTCCTTTTTCAACAACATCGAAATCGTTCGTAGCCCTTTGCCTTCCTTCAGGCTGAAGTTAGTGAAATAATGAGTGAGTAGAAGGTGTAACTTGAAGAGATCAGGATCATAAATCATTTTTTTGAGGAAAATATACAAAAACAAGGCTGTTATATGACGGATAGACGAAGATGCTTTTGACTTCCAGCTTCGTTTTTATTACACTGAAGATTAAGAAAATTTATTCCTTTGCTCCATATATGGACAAGAGCGGAATTCTTATTGCACTTTGCACTGCTTCGACTTACATATCTACCTAAGATCCTTCCTGTAAACAAAACACACACCTAGGCTAGGCTAATTGGAATTTATTTTCAAACAAAAAAATGTTTAGATGGATATTGCGGCATATTTCCAGAGAAAGTGTTTTCTGCTGAATAATCATCTGATATTTCATAAACACAAATTTTTTATTAAACAATCTCTGTAGCGATAGTTTACAACGGTAATCACATAACTGACAAATGTCTGCTGTAAAGCCTGGTTATAATTATTGCGGACGGCTATAAGTTCGTCCGGTGCGTTTGTCTTCCAAAAGTTCAGCCATAAAATGTTTAATAAATATAAGTGTAGCTAATTCGATAGATGAAGTAAATTACGTAGCCAATTAGAGTCAATGCGGTTTGATAGCCTCTTGCAATTCTCACAATATCGAATATAAAGCTGATGCAAGTTAAGCCCAAGAAGACACATTGCATAATGAACCAAATTTTGCAGTAGCGATGGTATCTCTGAAAAAATTTAAAATTACAATTTTAGATTTTATATCAAAGTGACTAGTTAAAATAAATATAAGAAATTGCTTTACCGTCTGAACGCCCTTCGTAAGCAATGTGGTCATTCCGATTTCAAATAGGACACTTACTGTAAATAAATCATGTAGGTTTTATAGATTATGTTTTTAAAATTTAATTTCAAAATCTCGTTGAACACTTACCTCCACCGATAACTCCGATCACGATAATGAAAATCCTGAGTACTGCTGCAGCATCTTTCTCTGCGAATGCTGGGATCTCGATTTACGACTTCGTCAATGAAGTCATTAAATTTGACCGAATAGAATACCACGGTGGCAATAAGGCCGAGCAAGGAAAGAGTGATCAAAACCTATGATAAAAAGGCTGAATAATTTCTGCACGAGTTTCCATTTCCATATGGCTGGCTGGTACAATTTAAATGACAATCTCACCCATTCGATTATGAACACGAATTTCGCTCTTTTGGATACTGCAGACGTCGTCATTATACAAAATTGTAGGAAAATTCAGAAATTAAAATTATATTTTCAAGTTCCGAAGCGTTTTCTGAAATACGCTGCACACTCGCCAACTGGATTTTACCTTTGACGAATCGAATTAGTTGTTTGTAATTTATAATGAAATATAAATTGGTATACGTACATTTTTGAGTTGATTCATTGGAAGCATAATCTAATCGCATTTGATAAAATCCTAGTTCGCATTTAGTCCGAGATAACAGATTAATCATAGCTAGGCAATTGCCAAGGTTTTGCTGGGCCTTGGGACGGTATTTCCGGCACGGAGTACTACAAACATAACGTTAAAGGCATATTGTTCAATATTTAGGCAAAACCCTATTTATGTATTTTAATTTTAATTATAAAGGCATATATTTACTACATACACTTTTGAATAAATTTGTTGCATTAGATTTCATGTACCGGGATAAATAGAAGTTTTATCTAAGCAATAATTTGCTAATTTCGTTTGTTTACAACTGATACTACTATTTGTCTGTGGGGGCCGATTTATCAGTGAGGATTCGTAAACTCAGCTTAATAATTCAAGGCTGATGATTTTAAAAAGACCTGACGACTATGAAAACTACAATCGGTAAAATGCTAGCGGAAAAGGAAATGTGATTAATGATTACACTTCAAACTTCACTGATAATTTTTTGGCCCTTGAATGATACGGAAAGTAATTTCGATTTCAATGTGGATTTTGGGGCCGACGTGTTGCTGTTCAAGGTATAAGCCGGATTGCCAAACATAGAATCCGCTGATGAAGCATATTTTTCAATAGCAGTCCGATTAGCAGAGACGTGATCAACGTAAAATGCAGCGTGTTATGACAAATTCGGACACATTTAGTAAGGGTCCTCAGTCTCAGTCAGGCTAGTTTCATGTGACTCCGAACGGATTTAAAAAATACTTGGGTTAGATTGAATTTTCGAATTAATGTGCCTGAGCGATGGCGTTCTTTGGTATTGTTAACGTTACTGCTACTGGTTCAAAAAAGAAGCGTGGCTCAAATACCACAAGAATCACTGTAAATCGAATTCATGGATTCCCAGATAAATTCATTCCGGATGCTTTAGTAAATCCTAAAGTGACATGGAGACAATTCTTCCAAGAAAACGGAGTTAATTGGCCAGAAGATCAGATTCAAAAGCTAATCGTCAAATCAAAGAAGGCTGAAGTCCGTCTCAGCGACCCAATTCATCGTCTGCTGGACAAGTACAAAAATAAATATAAGATGACCGTTTCGGTGATCAAAAATTTGTTTCAGGATGAAAGTAAACGAAAAAGGAAAGCAGTACGAATCAAAGGACGATCATCGACTCGGGTTGTTGATCAAAATCAAAAGCGTGCAAATTCTAACGAAACTATTCCAACTGCGGTATATCAACCAGCAAATTTCAAAGATACACTTCCTTTTCGACGCCAACCCAATCAACCAGTAGATGAAGATGCTTTG
>VNWX01003119.1:0-10777 GCA_009869905.1 Ceratophysella communis | reverse complement strand
GGCTCAGGAATAGTGGATTGAGGCATATTGAAAATCCCATAGAGGTAGCTGTTATTATTTGGCTGTGACACCTTTCGAAATCCGAAAAAGACAAATCTGTCCATTTCGGAAGGAGACGGGTTAAGAACGGAGAAATGCTGGAGAACAATAGGCCAGTAAAGGAATCCTTATTGAGTATTTAACCTTAATAATCATTTGTTACAAATAAATATAAAATACAAAAGCGATAATACAGTACTACATTCTAAATAGTTAGTTTCAACTTAACACGATTTCTCATGGGTCGCCTGGTTACAAATCGAATCCCTACGCACTACATAGTATAAAGTAACTCCACAATGGTTTGGACTATAACGGCTGAATATAAATATAGGCAGACATAGGTACCGTTTGTAGTAAATTAAAAAAATCTGTCGAAGTAGAGCCTTGTCGTTTTCTCGAACGAAAGCTTGTAATATTTAGTAATGGCCAGTAAAAACCTTTTGTGCAAGACGTCTACTGTCTACCGCAGTTGATCTAGGCAGTTCTTAACAATTCATCTAACTAATTGGAAGGAATACGTGCAGTGAAGTTCATGCCGGGATTATGAATTGCGTTTAAAACATCTATTCACCTACTGATAAATTGTGATTGCCCTCAATAAAAGCTCCGTTTCTAACTGTTAGGACATCGTGACATCAAGTGCTTAGCATTAACCATCCGCTGTGTGATACAGATGCTGACGAAGGGAAGTTAGTCGCCTCCTCGATTTCTCCAAGTCCGATTCCTGTCTCAGAACTTCGGCCTGCAACTCTAACTCCATTCGCTTTGACTGATGGGGTGATAATTTTGTCATATCCATCTCATCTGAAAATAGGAGACAAATGAAATCATGGAACTTGAAAGTAAATTTTCATTTAAATAGTTCGTAGTGCATACCGCTTATTTCAATGAGTTGCGCACAGTCCTTGGCCGTGGCAACAACGTGAGCCGTCGCAGTTTTGACTCCGGTTGACGCTTGTTTTAATTGCGCTAAATTGCTGGAGCTCCGATCTGCTCTAACTTGACTCGCAACAACCAACTGAATCGTACTTGCTGCAATTGCTTGAGAAGATGCGATTAAGTATTCAAAACCTCCTCCCTTTGTGGTCACTGCTTTGTCAGCACTCTCACTGTAAGTAAACAATCGTATTATTTAATATGCCATCATATATAGCGATGATCCTTAAATACTAAATTATTACAGCAGAAGTGTAGCACCGGTCCCGACGGACTTTGCAGCAGAAATCAAGCCCTCGGTCCACTGGTTGTTCCGCTTGTAAAATTCCTTTGCGGATGCGGTACCCTAAGGAAGACAATAAGGTGCAAGTAAAGTATAGTTAGAAACACGTTAGGAATAGGGTTTCAATTATTTACAATTAGATGTCACTTACCCGTCCTTGTACAACAATTTCGTGCTGTAGACCCTTGGACTTCTGGACGAGGATTCTAATGGCATTCATGAGAGAGGAGCAAGAGTCGATGAGTTTCTCATTGACCTCCAACTGGACGCCAGTGTGCGAGGCCCTGGACTGACTCAGAATTTCTTCCATTTTCTTTGCAGCTTCCTCAATAGCTTGCTCCATGGCGTGGAGCTCCTGGTCCAAAACTTCGGCCGCATCTGCTTCGGGGGATAGGGATACGCCCAAACTTTTAGCCAACTCTAAAAGTTTTTTCCATTTCGTTTTCAAATCCTCAGAGCCACCTCGAAGCTTTAGAGACCGGAAAAAAGTTAAAATTTAGTTTGGAGCTTAATTTGCAGTGCTTAGCTCATAAAAAGTTGTTACTTACAGCTTCGACATTTCGTTCCTTGACGGTGCGGAGTAAATCCAGTGAAGAAAGTCCGAAATTTCGAGCTTCCACGAGAAACGCTATCGGGAGACAAATCAAATGATTTTTTTTGTACAAGTAATTATTAATACCGTAAGTTACTTTAGCTCTCATATTTGCTAACCGTCTCCCTTTCTGAATGTCGCTTCCACTGCGGCTCAGCGGTCCTCCATACGTAAGCAAGAAGTAAACTTTGTGACCCAATGCTTGGACCTCTGTCACAATGGAGTTGAGGGACGTTGGAGTGTCAAACCCCTTGAATGCAGCATCGGTGAATTTCTTGAGAACATCATCGAACTGTTCACAGTGCCACATGAAAAAGTCGCGTAGTCCCGTTTCTGGTCCAATTCTGGGATTTTCTAAGTCCTCCAATTCACTTCTAATGATGACTGAAACTCGCTCAACATGCATATCTGAAAGTAGTCAATAACAAGCCAATATAATTAATAATTCTGCAAGATTCTACAATCTTGGGGGTTCATTTCACTTATCCGTTTGTAAACTTACCAAGCAGTGCATTGGCATTCAATAATTCATCAGACAAGAAACTCTCAAGTTGTTGAGTAAGGTTTTTTGCCCGGGTTAAATTATTCTCGTTGTTCGAAGATGTTTCATCTAATTGCTTGGTTAGTTGTTCTACTTTGGCTTCTAGATCTTCAATTGTCTTATTTAAATTCTAAAGGAAAACCAAGAGAAGTTTTTGCTTGCGATACATTCACAAAGTTAAAGTAGGCAATCACATAAACTAACTTGTAAGTGAGCCCTATTTGCGTCCTCCAAAAGTTCTCGATTAACCTCTAACATCTTCATTTTCTCACTAATATCTTCAATAGTACACGTCAACTGTTGCTCCAGTTGAGCCTTCGAACTCTCTACGGTCTGTAGTACAGGTTAGATTTATTAAATTGTGAACAAACAAAAATTGATAGGCATAATATTTCCAGAAAATAACTTACATTAAGCTGGGCCTTGAGGCGAACAATGATTTCCTGAGACTCTTCGTACTCCTGGCCTTTCTCTTCAATTTTCCCTTCTAGTGTAGTCTGTACAGTCATCTTCTCCAAATTTAAATCCTATTGGCGCAACCATAGCTTTAGAATCATATCTTGAGAGAATTGCGGATAATGTAGGTTATGCAGTGAATCTGTTAGACTAACCTCAATTTGTGACTTTAATTGAACAATAGTTCGCTGTAGTTCCTCACCCTCATGAGCTTGATCATCTATTTTTGCAAGCAATGTCGTTTCCAATTCTGCCTTCTCTCGACGTAATTCCTATTACAAATAATATTATGATTAAAAACATAAACAGTTTGTGATTTTTAGCTAACTCGATCACTTATGCTTCTATCCTGTGTGCTTTGTTCATGGTTCTATGAATATACTATGGTTCTATGTCACATACCTCGACTTGTACCCCAAGCTCGGTTTGATTGTTAATTGCCTTCCTGATGTCCATCAATTCTTTCTCCACAGGAGCATGCTACGACAGGATTTTAAATTCAGACACTTGTGTAATCAAAGTAAATAAACTTGAGCTCCATACCTTTCTCAACAAAGTGGCGTGTTCGTCTCGTAGGACTGTATAGTGACTCAATACTCGCTGGTACTTTTCTTCCGTCGCTCGCAACTTTTCCTCTGCAAACTTCGACACAGCTTCAAACAAGGAACAAACAGAACCAAGAACATGAAACATTCGTTTGAAAGTACAAATTAAACCCATTTATTCGACTTTCAAAGAAAGCTAAGATAAACCTGATCTCAAAGAGTGAAGAAAGCTGTATAAAAGACCAAGCAAAGTGGTTAATTGCAGCTAAACTACACAAGCTAGGATTATATAGTCAACAAATTTCTACTCTGAATAGCTAATTAGAATTCTAGGTTGGCGGGATGCATTCATGTTAAGTACTGGAAACCTCGGCAAGGGCGTCTATTCAATTGAAGATCCGTGTTAATCAGAGCCGTCGAAACAGTTAACTATTAATATGCAGTCACGTTTCCATAAAATCGACTTACCCTCAGATGAGTCCAATCGACGGATAAAATCCAATGGAGGTTTGCACTCATGTTTATTTAACTTTTCAATCATTTGGTCTTTCTCCGCCAACAGTTTCAACTGCACATATGAAATACACAATTCAGTATTATATCCCCAAAGAAATTGAATGCCTAATTCATGATTCCAGCTTATTTTACCTGGTCGCCAACTTGTTCCTTCAATTCCACGATTTCAAACCTTAGCTGCTGAAATTGCAAATTGGCTTGCAATTTGTATTTCTGCATTTCGAGTCTCATTCTTTCAATCTCGCCCTCCAGCTCTTTGACTTGACGCTCTCTGAAAAATTTAAATACAAAAAAATTAAGATTTTGGAGCCTGGTAATACAACGCGCATTAGATAGTTCCTAATTTACAGTTTGACTGCAAAACGAAAACTATTTCCGAATTGGAATATCAATTTCAACTTACTTTTCTAAGTAAAGTGCCATAACGCCTGGATCTGGAGAGCTGGATCCATTCGTGTTTGTATCGTCCAGCGAAACCAAATGTTCGGAAATAGTGTCACTTTGAGAGTCCGTAACATCAGGCTCCGAGTTAAAAACTTTAATAGTGCTCGGTTGATAGTTTGCCAACTCCGCTTGAACCAAGAAATTTGGAGGATTCTATAAAACATTAAATCATGAAATCCTTGCTTGTTATCGAGGTGTGGGCCTCTCAGGCGATCATGAATTTATACACCGTTGAATTACACGCATTTTGAATAAGTACCTTTGGCAAGTTTTGGATTTCAATTAAGGTTTTAAAATACTGAAGACTCATTGTTTTCTCATAAAACTTTTGCAATCCTTTGAAAACTTTGAGGAAACGATCCCTGTGGCCATTTAGAAGATCCGGTGAAAGCCCTGTGAAAACCAAAACGCATGACTAAGTAACGCCTGTTAAGTCATGGGAAAACTAAACTGATATTACTAACATAAATATTTATGCCTGGCAAAACCTGAGCTTCTACACAGCATCTGTTTAATTCCCTGAGTATTCTGGTGATTATTATTTTAAGACAACTTATGCACTCAGGTAGATCATTTTGACAAGCATGTGTAATCCCGTTTCACCTCGTTTGAAGTGCCAGTGGCAACAGCGTGAACGAAAATTAATACCACAATTAGTGGAGTGAAAATGCATTTCCCTTGGCTCGTGTAAGATTGACTTGAGTGTTATAAAACAATAAACTATAAGATACAGAAAAAGTCTATCCAGGCTTTGCACGAGCACGATCCTGTTGCCAAGAGTGTATCGCATAAACGTTTAATGTTATATTGAAAGAACAAGGAACACTAATGGTTTGATAGAAGTAATGTTAAGGCCGGCAGCGCATTGCGATTCAGTGCTCCCCGCTACGGTAAAAACCTTTTAAATCACTTACTTGAGTGCAGTCGAAATAGAATTTTAGTAGTAAAGTCATAGAGCTTCATGGAATCCTGGATGCAAGAAATCAAAGGCGTCAATCGACACTGACCGGCATTGGTCATTGAGGTATATCTTGAGTCAATTGTCTTGAAAACTGAGAACACCACACGAACAAATGAACGACTAAACAAAGTAAAAATTAACGAGTGAAAAAACATACTCTCTGCTTGCAGGTCCAAAATGAGATCCAGGTAATCAAACATTTCGACGGACAATTGGAACCTGTTGACCGGAAATATAACGAATAGAATTAAACCCCGAATTATGTTTCCTAAATAATGATTACTCTTAAACACATGTGCTTACAAGGCATTCTCGTCGTCTCCCACACTTTGGATCAGTTGATGTTCGTCCATTTCTAAATTCCCAGGAATTCTATTATTTCTCACATGAAACCCCAACTTGTACATCAGGAGCGCACAGTACTGCTTCACCAGTTCTCCATAGCCTCCGGTTCTCAGGTGACCCTGAAAAGCATACAAATTCGGAACTTAACTTTCATGTAATGATAATGATACGCTTCCAGTTTCCCGAAATAATTAAGTATAGCCAAATATTTTTGTTAGATTAAATCAATCCGGTAAGGAAATTACGGAGTTTGGTGGACAAAGTCAAAGCAAAAGGTACAGAATACCTTGAAATTTTTCTAAAAATGCTTACCCAGAAACGGCCGTGCTCTTGAAGCATTGGCTTGAATCGCTGAGAGTCTCGTAATACTTTGTCATGGCCTTCCCGTAGAACCTAAACATGAAATAGATATATGTCGTTATTAGGAAGCTTTTTAATAGAAAACATGCCAACAATTGCTTGCCAACGTGTTCACCACGTCGGACCATCGAAGCAAGTTATTCTATCATAATATTTCTCTTCGTCTACTTCTTCTCTTGATAACACCTAATGTAAGCACTTATCATCGCTCGTCATTACTCTCAATTTCAATGCCAGGAACTAGTTTTAATTTAGAATTATTTCCCACAGTATTCAAAGGAAGGACTATCAGCATAGCTCTTGATATGGTGCTGGTACCACTACAAAGAAGAAATCTCAAAACGTTGCTAACAAAGAAATACCAGGGTAAGGGTAAGGGTATTTCGAGGTGGTAAGCGATTAGCCGTTATGTTTTGAGCAAATTAATAAAGCTCACTAAAGTTTATTCAAAAAAAATATTAGTCTGGCCGGGTTTGAAAGCATACGCCTATTATTACTATGTAAAACTGTAAAAGTTTTCAGCCTGGCTGCCTGGCATCTGTCACTTAAAAATTGTGACGTACTATCAGCCTGTGACATCCGTAGTCCGTGTGCAGGGTGTTTCATATAAACGCCACAAAAAGAAAGCCGCTATAAGAACGGATGGTGGGTGAATGAATGGTAGGTAACTGCAAACTTTTTCCTATTATATTTGCAAAGCACACAAGACATAATAGAAACTAACGTGAGCTAAAGCTTGAACTTAGTTCTCTTCGGTAGCTCAAGGGATTTACAGACTACAATACGCCATACAATTCTAAATTAAAGGGTGGAGTGTAGACAGAATTTTTAATTTGACACGGATAAAGATTAAGGATTTAATTTCAATGAGAAAACGTAACGGAGTCCCCCGAATAAGGTAGCATGAACATGGCATAGATGTAAAATGCAAATGTAGGAGCTGTAATCTAATGTAAGATGAAGTTGAGTTTTTCGCATCATGTTCATAGCTGGAAGCATATTGTTGCACTTGCCTACTATGACACATGCCCAGCCCAGGACTCGTGAGCTACACGCCTAGAATTAAGTGTCTGAGTCATTAATTCCCATGCTGGTCTCCAGAAAGAAGGCTTCCACCAACTTTCCTCAAATTCAATTTCACTATGAAATGAGCAAACAACAGCGGGAATCCATTTATGACTTCTGACGCAAAGCGAATTAAATTAATCACCTTGTGCAGCACATGACAAAACTTCCAGCATGTAATGGGATTTTCTTTCAGTGGAACTCTTTGGACACAGTCCCAAAATGTCAAGGCTCCACGCTCCTGATATGTTCCGATTATTAGACCTGGAACAAAAAGAAAGGAATCAAAAATACTGCAGGCGTGTTCTTTCTTTGAAGAGCGAAGAAGCCACTACACTCCAGAACATGATAGAATAATTCAATCATGCAATTCCAGCAAAAAAACTCAAACAAAAGAAATTCCTAATGCGTTCTAGCCACGCTACAAGTAAGTATTCTGTTCGTATCTCATTCAGTTCAGTCAAGAGAGCTCCCACTTCTGTTCATATAATTTTCCATTAGATTTGGTGGAGCAGTTTCTGTAAAACGTTCTAGCGACTGAAAAGTTCTAGCATTTTTTTTCGTTTTGCCAACTTGAAATTCCGTCATAATTGGTAGTCAGCATTGTAGTCTAAGACCCTAAAGCCAATTTCAAGTTTTTTAAATGGCTCTTAAATTCGTTCTTGTCCAAACTTGCCTCTTCAACTATTTCCCGTAAAAGAATTATATATTCCAATGTTCGCTCTTTGCGCATAAATTGTCCAGGCATCAGGGCGTTAGCCACACTAAAAGTCTTCGCCATCATCATTAACGTTATGTCAATGTTGGAATCATCAAGGCGCCTAATCTAGTCTGCATTTATGCCGGTTATCAACAGCCAGCTGGCGGAAATAGCTGACAACGCCACTATTCCTAAATGTAATGGATTAGGACTCTAAAATCATTAAATACTCATCTTCAGTTATCGCTATATCATCGTACTGCAGTCACGTTACTCTGACATATCTCCAAACACATTAAAAGCCCTGACCTGGAAGACGTTTGTTCTTTGAATGCCTTACGTAAGTACTTCTAAATAGGTACCCGTTCGAGCTGCGGCTGCGAGCCTACTGCATCGAGTTCCACCCACCGTATTTGCTGTTAACCAGTATTTAGATAAGGCAATGCTGCATAAAACTGGTGATAAGAATATAAAAAGCGAAAGCCAACACAGTCGTGAGCTTACAATACCTATGACGTGTCAAATAATGCCTGGAAACACTCGAGTTTAAAGCCAAGCTACGTTTCCTAACAAATTAATATCGACGCAACAACTGCTAAGCGTTTTACAGAATACTGAATAAGAATGTTGAATGATAAATCAATATTATGCTTGAAAACTTAAACGACATAGGTACTTAGGATTAAAATGAAAACAACGTTTGAAGTTACGAAATCAATAAGTAGTTTAAATAAATTCAGAGTTTTTATAGGCATGTAAATAAGTCAACACTGATGGGATGGGCGAGAAACGAATTATAGTACTTACTTCGCACGTGTTTCTCCTTTACAGCAGTCTCCTGTCCGTTGACAGCCTTGGAAAGACATGTTGCCTGAAAACCAAAATAAAAAAGCTTATTAAATCAGCATTTTGTACAAATTGATAATTACAGTTTCTACGAATTTGAATTTCCGTTCAGAAAATCCTGGTTAATAGTTAACGCAACTTATTTATATATTTAAATTTTATTCGTAAATAGCATCAATTGCCGATTATAAACTATTAAACGAATAAAAACGCGCAATACATCAGGGATGATAATGAATCATTTTTCTTCGGAGTTATTCTAATATCATTTGTAAGCCAAAACTCGTGACGCCGACACCTGAATTCTGGTTTTACGCGAACGCATCATCTATGCATTGTTATTGTTATATCAATCCGCTCAATTGTTTAAAAAGATATAATACCATAGGCACTGGAGGACAATCCTCTCGCCTACGGAACGAGGCAGCGTATCGACCTTCTGGAGTCATACGATAAACTTGCGGCCCACGGTTTTCCATTGTTTTTGGTCGCAAGTTCAATCCAATATGAACTTAATATCTTAAAAACGACCACGAAATCTACCGAAATCTACACTTCAGTTTCTTTTTGGGGCAAGTTTTTCTAAAGTACTGGGCACACGATATTTTTCACCAAACTGCTGCTGGCTGGTTAAATGAAAATTAGCTCAGTTCTCTAGAAGTGGAACGCCAGGTAAAGCTTCAACAAAGACAATTTTCACACTGACAATGCAGTAATTTGAGTTCAGATTACACTTCACGAGAACTTTATCAACGTTTATTTTGTAAGATAAGAACACTAGTGTCCAAAAGATAAACGCCCAAAAACCAGAACCTAACGTGTGCCTCTTCTGCAGTAGTTCCCAGTTCCCAATGTAATGAATTAAATCCCAGTATCGGACAACGATTGAACCTGTCCGTTGACGTAGTGCTGGCTAAGAAAATATGACTAGCACCCAGTCAGCACACTGAAATAGGTGAGATAGCGTTGTTGCCTTGAATATAAGGCACGCACGCAGCTAGTAAACTCTTTTACTAGTCATCGAATACCGTATCGATCGCAACTAATAAGCATTCGAGCTATAAAAAGATTTGATAAAGACGACGAGGGCAAGTAGAATTAAGCGAAATCAGCACGTATCGAACATCTAGGACTTAATTATTATTCCATTCCATATTACATTCCATCCTGAAGTTCAAGTTGGAACGAGTAGCCGAGATTTAAGCCTAAGCAAGACAGAGCTTTCAGTTTCAGCTGACAAAATCCAAGGATACCGAGCAGGATCGACACTATTTACCACTTTGCCGCTATCAAAATCGAATAAATAGTAAATACCGGAAATTTACATGTAGTGTTTGAGAATGGATGGCCGAGCGGAGAGCGAGCGGAGTCACCGAGTGACAGAACTGGTAAGCGGTAACGTAACTAAAATTGAGGCGTAGGCGTATGGCTCAGCCGACGTCAACATAGCATTCAGGATTATAAAATCCATCGGTATAAATTTTAGAGGTCTTTATCCCGTGAAGGGTCTGTTTTTATGTTTGACACGGTTCTTATCACAATCGTCAAAAGAGAAATCATACGGCGTATAGCATGACATATTTTCAGTCACACATACATGGGCTGAGCAGCAGTGGAAAGCACTAATTGCAGTTTGCATTGCAATTGCATACAGCATTTAATAGCTCTTCATCTTTATCTCCCCACCTTGAGTTAAAGTAGGAGTAGGACTACTTACTTGATCAAAAACTTATTACACAGCAGAAAAGACCAAGCCAAGGAAGTGCAAATAAGAACGAATTTCAATATTCGAGTGAAGGATGCCAAACTTATCGAGTATTGCATCGATACAAACTCAAATTGGTAAAGGAAATAGGACACTACGATTTGTGCTCTATTAAATTTCTTAGTCTCATGTAATCTTGCTGACAAAACAGGCATAATTACAGAAGAGGATGTAATACGAACCCAATTCAGCGTTCTTGCTTCAATTAGATTAAATACAAATACATACAAACTGTAAATTGAAGTTAAAAATCACGGGACAGGCATATCGCACATCCAAGAATAAACAATATATTTATACACGTATAACAAAACGGTAAGATGTTGGTAACGTTGATTACTGGCTCGAAAGTTAATATATCTGAAGTATTTTATATGCTA
>VNWX01003118.1:0-10781 GCA_009869905.1 Ceratophysella communis | reverse complement strand
GCTTATAAATGTTAACATGCTCGTATATATATTTTCCCTGGATTTTTGCATCGATTTTCTGACATCTGTTAATTTTTGTGTGAAATTCCAGCCTCTTTGATTTACCGGATTTTACCAAACAAACCCAAATATTCCGTGAAGCTAGCTCATGCCGGAATTCATGCAACTGTATGTGTGGCTATTGGAGTTGGCTTGGCGGCCGCCGTACAGAGTCATAATCTCAAGTCACAACCGCATTTCTACAGTCTTCATAGCTGGCTGGGTATTACGACGATTGGATGCTATTATTTGCAGGTAGGCAGTTTCGGTCTAATATTAAAATTTAACCATATTAAGCCATTTTTAAAAATTATTTAAAATTATGCGTTTTTAAATGAATGCAGATCCGTTTGTCGTTGGCACACGAGCTTTAATTATTCTTAATTTTTCCGCAGTTCTTGGGCGGTTTCCTATCATTCCTCCTACCATTCGCCCCTGCAAGCTACCGCACGGCAGTGCTCCCAATCCATCGCTTGACAGGTCAAAGTCTCTTTACCTTCGCTACTGCTGCCACTGTCACTGGAATCATGTTGAAGGCAATTGGAAGTCTGTAAGTTCAGTTTTGTTTTTATTTCTCTAAAATTACATTGAAAACGGGACTTTTTAGATTAAAATTGGTAACGTAATCCAAGTCAGGAAATGCGGGGGCATCTGTTACACTGTCTCAAAGACAAGCCCACCCGTCAGGTAGACGTGCAGAGATCTTCCTTACATATGTACAATTAAGCCTAATGGGGAAACAGGAAAAAGTTTTTTGATCTGATCTTCCGATGCAATTTTTCAAGTTTCAAACTTTCTCTCTTTTTTTTTCTCTGTGGCGAAGACTAATGTCATATAATAGTGTTAGTGTTCGAATGTTCAGAAGTAATTTGTCAAAATGAAGATCCTTGCGATGAAAATGAGTCGTAGTCAAAGCCACAGTCATAGCCACAAGGCAGAAAGAAAATCTAGTATAGCGAGAAAGTGCTGGAGAAAGTCGAGGAGAAAGTTTGGCTTCAGAAGAAGAAGAAAAAAATTGTGTAGATCGGTTATACGTTGATACTTTTGATATGTTCAGATGTTCGTCTGAGAGCTCTCTCGCTTCTCGGCATATATGGAGGTTGAGAAGTTAATGAGCAAACTTTTGATTGCAATAGTTTTATTTCATTTTAATACAGACATAATATCGGATGGGGCTGCAGGGGGTTGGGCTCGTTTGAGATGAGTTCCCTCGTCATACACAGAAGAAAGTTAGGGAATCATTCTCGCCTACGAATTTTCACTAATGCTGAAGTCGCGTTAGCCAATCAATAAATTTTGAGGCTTAAGGCCATACTTCAGATTTGAATTTTGGCGGGAATGCGTAATGCTATTTAGCTGATGGTCACCGCAAGGTCCAGTGTGACAAGCCTAACTTCAATATGATACGCTTGTTTGACGCGTGCGATACCTCGTTGGAAAGCTAATCGCATGGGCTAACAATACCGCTCCTGCAGATTACCTAAATATTCCGTCCACACGGCCAATTTTATTTTAATTCAGCGATAACAAATGCACGATTTTGGCATAAAATTTGACCTTTGTTTTGCCTTCCAAGTATATTTTCATGGACTCGCATTGATACCCCATGCGATTGGCTTTCCCACGACGCATTGCACGGGTCAATCAAGCGTAGTTAGGCTTGCTTTACGCCTTAAAAAATTTCAGGTTAATTACATTTAATAAAATTTTTGTCCACAGCCCGGATTACTTCAAACTCCTACCATCAGCCGGAGTCTTGCTAAATACAGCTGGATTCCTGGTCATCGTCTTTGCGATCATAATGGGAAATCTTCTATCGGACATTCGTTTCATTCGTCGTCCGCGCCCTGAAGGAGAAATGCTACTTTCACAGACGGAGGGGTCGTGGAGGTGGAGATCCGGATCAGAGTGATCAAACGGACTAAGGTCACAGTTGACCTGCCTTGACCATATGGAGCATATTTCTGGAATCTGGAGTGGAATTGCGAAAAACCAAAAAATGGAGCGTTTTGGTGGTTTCATTTGTTTTAAATGTCAATTATACGTGTGATCTCTCATCTTTCTTCGAAGTTTGTAACTTGTAACGCATTCAAAGGGAAATATTACTGGTAAAATATCCTGGAGTGCTAGTGGTAAAATGGTACTAAATACTGTCTAAAAATACAAGTATCGGTAAACCGGCTATAAATGTGCATTGTATGTCCTGACACCTATTGTTTTTATTTCTATTTTTGGTATGATTTGCGTAGGTACGTGCTATTTCCGTGTTTTAAAATAAACATTTTAAGAATGTATGAAATTACGCTTTTGCGTGGGCATGATCATTTACAGGTGAAAGTCAGGAGAAAGCACGTCAATTTAGCATTGACTACGAGACAATGACTCGCTTGAAGTACCCGAGAGTGTCTAGCAAAACCCGGATATTGCACTTTTGAACTGAGAACAAAAGAGAATTTTGATGAATCTATTCCTCCTTCGGTTTCCCGTGGCTTTCACCAGAATCCGACATCAAGCCTAATGCCAGGTATTTATCTATAGAAAAGTCCGCCTCAGCCCGTGATCACGTGATCGCATAGTGTTTAGACTAGGCTAAGTTAGCATGGATTTAAATTTGGCATGACAACGTACGCGATCACGTGATCCCTTCCAGCAGATCCATTTCGCTAAAGTTCTCAGCTCATCAAAGACGAATCCAACACGCACACGTTCTCTTTTTTTGTGTCTCTTAGAATCAGTCTATTTTAGTAGCTCTTCTTTTTTTTTTTTTTGAGTACTAAGCTGATGTGAGACTCATCCTCATCGAGTGAAAGTCTGTTTTCTTCTTTCTTTTCTTCTCTATTTTCTCTGTGAGGTAGCTAAGGTAGCTTGAAAAGGAATTTGTCGTGTCATTGTGATCCTTTACAAACTCATATTATTACTACAGAGATAGAACTCAGTAGACAGACAGTAGTGTAGAGTTGAGAGTAAGGCTACACTCCCGCAAGAGTCCAGTAAGAAAAGAGAGACTTGGCGGAGATAGACGATGAGTGAAAGTATAAAAGAAGAATGGAACAGAATGAGTGATTTGCTTCCTTTTTTTATCCTCAGCTTTTCTATGTTGACGTCAGGCGGAGGTTTAGGCATTTTTTCGATCGTATTTCATCGATTTGAAGCATTCTTGGTTCTTAGGTGAAAATATAAATGGTGAGTGATTGTAAGCTTTAAAGTTAAATTTATACAAAATTCACGCGCAGAGAAAGCTGGTGAAAGCACGAGGAAATTTACAGTCTATCTTCACTACTTATCTGCCCAATGGCAGTTCAAGCTAACGCAAAGAGCTTTAACTATTTAAATTTCCAATCGGCGTCAAAAATTACAAGATTTTACAAACCAAATTTTACATAAAATCACGAGATCACATGAAAAGCTGAACAAATTGAAAAACTGAGCTTACTGGTGAAAGTTGCCGCAATCATTTTAAAACAGAATTTTGGCATATGAACTGGTACAAATTGGACTTTCGCTTCGTTTTGTTTTTGTTGCACAGAATACATTCCGGTATCCGATTTAAATTTTAAAAACCAGTTTGAGCAGCTACCTGGATAATCGCTTAAGCATTCCGTCACACTTTACGTGACAAAATCAAAAACGATCCGACGTGTAAATATTGCACTTAAAATAAATTTTTGAGAAAATAATGCTGTATTCTTTGCAATATATTATTTCTAATAAAAATTCCTGATAAATAAACATATTGAAAGTTTCGATGGCTGATCCCGATCCAAAACCTAGAATTGTCAAATTCACTGCAGTTTTACAGCTTTATTTGCAGCCAGGAGAAAGGCCAGTATTAAAAACCCACCCACTTTCTCCTCCAAATGAAAGAAAGAAACGTCGCAATCTATCAAGTCCCCATTCATCAATTGATTAACGTTAGAACATATGATCAGGAGCATGAAACCTTTCTCCCCATTGTTTCATTAATCTTTTCTCATACACTCGGCTTGAGACGGCTGGCAGACTGAATTCGCAGAGAAATACTGCCTTCATTACGCCAGCATTTCTATCTGAACCCTGAACCGGATTCTTCGGTCATTTGGCCTGGCGCTCTTAATTTAGAACCTCAGGCTACTACTACTGTATTTCGAACCGTAACCTTAACCTCTTACCATGTGTTGTAATGCAGTTTGACTCTTTCCAAACCCTTAAGTTGTATGTATTGTTGATGTTGACTGGAGGCACAATTGAACGATTGATGGAGATCTTCCATTATTTGTAAGTGCTGGGTTTCTTGGCTTCTGGCCTTTTCTGTCGTCTATTTCGGTCGATTTTGGATTCAAAGCGAAGCTTTATAGACCTGATATATCCGGGGATATTGTGTAATATTAGTAGGTTTGGTGTTTAGTGCAAAATTAGGTAGCAAAAATTCCAGAAATATATGTAAAGGTAATAAAATCAGGTTTCTGTGTAAGTAAAATTTTTGTGGTCATACAAAATAAATAGAAGATATAAAAATTAGCAAGTATTTTAGCTGTAGTGGTCCTGCTATGCTGAAAAGTCCTGTAGATACTTCCTGAATACTTCTAATGATTCAAATGTGCTACTTTCTCTATCTATGGGTTCAAATTGATGTGATGCAAAAATACAAAATATAAAATTGAAATAAAATCTATAATTTCGAATTGGAAACAAATTTTTCAGCGCGGAGGAATTTATTGCCAGTAAGGCCTTTTAAATGGATTTGAGAAGTAAATAGTTGCAGGGGTCTGACCCTTGGAATTTGTAGACATCTGGAAGAATCCACCCTTGATTGGAAATATTTCTGCCATTTGATGTGGCGACCATCCCTTGTAGCCACCCTTAAGTCCGTGATATGACTGACCAGTTTACAGGTTTGACGCGTTGTCAAGCAAAAGCATAGTGAAAGCATGCTTTCTCCAGACGTTAAACGCGTGGCGTTAGCTTACGTTTTTACCTTATTTCAGCTTGTTTCTCACAAGGGCCTGACATTAGCCGGAGCAGAGTGAAGAAGGGCTCTGATGAGGATAACCTGATTACCAAGGCTTCGTCTGCACGTCTTTTCTTCTTCTCAGCATCCAGACTCGTAGGTCGTTAGACTTTCTTCTATCTTGTAAGGGAAAGAGAGAAAGCCCATTCCCTGCCTTGTCACTTCACGACAAATTGCATTAGATTTCTGAAAACTCCACACTGCTATTTCAGTTCTCCTTCTGCAGCTGGGATCCGGGTCGAGACTGGACTGGAGCAGAGGTAGCCGGAGCTACGGCTTCTGGGCTCAATAACCTAGCGTGGTGGACCAGGTGACATCGATTGCCTAGATGTACTTAAGTTCTCCGAACAGTATTTTTGACAATTTTTTTTGTAAATTCCTTGACTTTGCAGCGATTTAAAACTGTATTCAAGAAATGCTGTGGACCTCGGAATGTATTGTAACGTTTATCATATTTATTTCGTAAATTCAACGCCGGAGTGTATATATTTAAAATGTACATGGTATGAATTAAGGGTACAATTAAAAAGTTCAATAGCTGGTCCCGTAATTCAAGCCCCGGAAGGAAATCAGCGGTACAAGTAGCGAGGACGTCTAGCACCATACAGCGCACGCACCTAACGCCACTCCCTTAAGGCCCATTGTTATTTGAATGCCGACAAATTACAATGCGGGCGGAAATTACACAAAAAATGTGATTACTTTGGTGCATTTGGTGCCTGGAAAATTACAATTAGGAATCAGGAGAAAGCACTTTCGCATCCGCTAGAACCCGGGTGTACTGCGTTAATCGGTGTTTCTATTGGTTTGGCATTATCGGATCTAGTAGCTATAAATAGCATTTCGAATCTAATTACTGTGTGTAGTGAGATTTAGTAGGGTTCCTCCGTTATAGCTTCGGTATCGAGCTTATCAGAAAACGAAACGGGCGGTTACAGAAACTCCTATATCGCTGAAATCTCAATTTAATTATATGCAAAAATAAGTAAATTTCAAACGGCATCGCATCGCATCAAATTCCAAAATCTCAATAACGTATATTTTTATTATTATCGTCCCCAATTTCCTTTTGAGTATTCAAGTTTTAGTCGTCGTGAGTAGAGGGCCTATTTAGTTAACTGTGAACAATTTGGAGTACTTGGAACTCCATTTACTTAACATTACATTAAATATTTAATTAGTAGTCCCTATTTACACTTATGTACATTTTTACACACAAACCTGGCTTTCAACTCATTTAACAACAGGAAATTTCCATTTGAATTATTAGGTGGTCTTAATCTCACATTTTAAACGCATTTTGAGTTCAATTTGCCATAAAAACAGACTTTTAATGTTTTAATTAATTAAACTTAATAATTAGCACCGTCGGGATAATTCTGAATTTTTTGGGACTTTTTCTTAAAAAATTGCATATTGTGCATTATCATAAACCATGAATGAGCCTTGACCATAACGAGGATTTTTGATTCGTACCCTTTACATAATTATTAGTCTTAAGCTAAATAACACTTAATTAACACTTAAATTTAATGAATATCACCGTATTTCTGAGACAATTCGTCAGCTTGACCTTTGATTGATTAAGATTACTAATATTTTAGGCTTACCTATATTGTACTATACATTTTTCCATGTTTCTCGGTCTAATTTACACCATAGCCTAGCAAATTGCCAAGATTCTACGGACTAAAATTCGGTAATATACCCGCGAAAAACTGCACCGGACAGCTGCTAGAAGGTATTATGTGTAAAAATTACTAATTTAATTATATTATGTTAGGGTATCGGGTGCGGAATTTGCATTTCGTTGATGCGAGTTAGGGTCAGGTCAACTGCTAATTTTTTAGTAAAATGTCAACAGGGTTTCGTGTGTGTTTAGTAATTAGCCGTTTCTCCGAGAGTGTGTTCAAATCAGACGTATTAACTCATGAGTTTAATACGGAAAGTGCCCGACACTATATGCAAAACTGTCCGCTTAAATTTTTAATTTTAATGCATATTTAAATTATTTAATTATTGGCCCGTTTAAGTTACGAATTGATGTTAAAATTGTGTTTAAAATTATTTTAAAAATTCTAAAATAAAGGGCAAATAGAAATTGTTTAAAAAAATCGAAATGATAGTTGATTTATTTTCAGTTGTATGTTTGTAAGTGAAAGCAAGGGGGAAGTGTCATTTACCTCGACGTCGAAGCCATAAATTACTTCCGTCGAGCCCATCTCTCATCAGCCGGAAAACTACTGCTGAGAAAGAGAATGGGCTTATTATACGAAGGAGACAGGGACAGGAGGCAGTGGCAGTGGGAGAAAGGTGAGAAAAATAAATGAAAAAAAAAAGAAGAGAAAACCCACTTTCACTCTCCAGCGTCTCAACAAGACCCCAGAAAATTCATTCCCCCTGTCATCTCGAGAAAAAGGAAATTGAGGATCAGGTGGAATTCTAGGATTAGATTTTAAGCGTTCTACGACGATTCTAGGGTTTAAATTTATTAAGGGATTTTTTATTATTATTTTAGAAGGTTTGGCCATAATGGAAAACGCATCTAAAATTCAAAATTATCGTTTAAGCCGGCAAATTACTAGAAAAAAGTTACTTTAAGCCGTTTTAAACCATGTTAGGTTAGGTTAGATTTAAACAAGCCGTGAATTCGAGAAATTTTGCTCCGAAATTCGCATTTTTATATCGGATAAATTTTCACAAAAAATATCCGATCAAATGCCTACCACCGAAATGTCGAATTTCGCCTTTTTCTTCGTAGAAGATAAGCTTGTCAGACCAAGGTGATTCTCATTGTGTACTGAACCACAACAACAGCAGAGACGCGGCTTTAGCTGATGAGCCTGGCTCTGGCTGTGCACAAGACAAAGTGGCGTGGACTCGAAATAGTAATAGAAATCAACACAGCAAGCTGACGCTTTGAGGCTGAAGGTAATTTAGGATTTTAGAAAAAGGCAGAAGGGTGCGAATTCCATTAAGAAAATGTCAATGAGACGAGATGTCAAATAGCATAAAGGTGTCTAAACGCAACGCAAGGGCAAGGCTTTTTGTTAGGGATTTAAAATAAATTTTTATTTACATTTGTGCCAGTCAAATTATTTTTGGAATTAGTGTAAGATCTTTGACAGGTCTGATTAAAATAATAGATGCATCGGCTATTGCAGAGTAAAGTATATGCAATGCCTCAAATTTTGAAAAATCATTTAATTAATTATTTTTTAAAATAACAAAGTGTGTTAGCCTATCCATGAAATTATCGCTGATGATCTCAGTTAAACCCTCGCGTCACGCTTACAATCTGTAAATAATAAATGTTTCCCTGAAGATTTGCCCTTTAGCTCCGGAGAAGACTACAGATTGCACGAAAAGATGCGTTTGGAATTCTTAAGAAGTTGATTAAGAAAAGAAGACTCAATGGAACTTTGTGTCTCCTGATCAAAAGGGCAGTGTAACAATGTTAGGACATAAATGCAGAAATCTCATGTGTGGAGGCACGTACCGAATCCCGCACGTCTCGCTCAAGAATTAACAGTGAAAGTGATAGTCATTACATCGATACAGGGCTCAGCTTTCACCTAACTTCGAACAATAGTGTCTATGGGTACTGTGCGCCTGATTTCATGTAGAAATTTCGCCTAACACAGAAAAGCTCAGTACGAGCCTAATTTATTGAATTTAAAGCTTATGCAAAAATAGCAGCCTCAGAGCTCTGCAAAGCAATTCCTGCTAACAGGTGAAAGTTTTTACGGCCCTTGCTTTCACCAGCCAAAGCCCTCCGTGTTTATGACCACCGTGAAATCATCTGCTCTCACTTTCTTTATAACTGTTTTTCTTCTCTTCTTTTCATGTTTTTTCATCTCCTTTTTGCATGTTCTTCGAGGGAAATTGGGTTCCAGTGGGAACGAGGAGCACTGGAGGTGAAAGCAGTAGTGAAAGAGAGAATAGAATATCATAAACATCTCTCAAGCAGGAAATACAACGAACCAAGACTGAATGCATTATTCAACTAGGAACTCAGCAGAGCCTTGAGAGGTGAAAGCTGGAAATATTAAAGGCGTAAGGTGTGAGTAACACGGAAGTTTGTGTGAATTAATTTCTATATTTTATGGAGAAGCATTTGACATGGTAGCTACCTATTGTGTTTTTATGGTAGCTACCTAAAGAAATTTATGAATTAGGCTGGATTGCCCTGTTGTGCGTGTTTCTAGAATTTTGCTGAATTTCGGAAGTTTTTGAGCGAATTTTGAACGAATTTACGCTTTATTAGGGCAATTTTCAATTTTTTAAAAAGAAAATTATTGATTTTTATTGATTTTTAATAAAATTCGTCCAATACGAGCAAAATTTTGGCTACTAGAAATTTTTGTTAATTCAAAAATTAAATCAGATATTCAATGGCAAGTTCTTGTACTACCTGAGCATCTTTTATCAAATATTCGAATAATTATATCGATTTATTTTAAACGGCTGAGCATTTCGGTTTTCTTCGGGTTATCCTACTCCTGACTCAATGAACTAGACTACTAATTTTAATTTTCTAATGGCATAAACTTCTAGAATCGTAGGCGGCGTAAATACTAGAGCCTGAAACGCGCCGAATTGTAGCAACACGGCTTAGGCCTTATCGGATCAAAACAACGCTACACAAAGAAACCTTTCTAAGTGGATAAACAAATTTGAAAGCGAACAAAATATTTGATTTGACAGGTCTCAATAAACTGAAGAAGAAAAAAAGGAGCAATGTAGGGACTTCAAAGTCTCTATTTATTTTCGTAGAGCGTAGTAGGTATCAAATCAAAAGAAGTAGAAAACCCCTTCGCCTGTAAAATTCCGATAGGATTGAGGAAGAAAAAAAAAGATGGACTACCTGGAGTCTTTTGAAATGACGACTCAATTGGGAGAACGTGACATTTGAATAGGAAGATATGAGACTGAGATATTAGTTTTTGTTCAAGAGGAAGCATATTTTGTCAAAATGTCACAGGGAAAGTTTTATAATGCCCAAAGGCTTGGGCAGAGCGAGAGAAAGTGAGCAGACGGAAGTAAACAATATAAATTGTACCCGAGTGTATTGATTTTCAGGCCTAAAGCCCTATCTTAGCTGGAACCGTCACATAAACTCTTACCGTTGCAAAAATTCCTAACATTAACGCAAGTTAATTTAAGCTGGCATCCTTATTTATGGCCGGTAATTTCGTCGATACGATTAAATTTAATCAAATTTTCAGGTATTTACTGTAAACCGGAAATTAAGTGCTTTCAAGCGCGAAGCTCGTATTTAACTCGGCATCGACACATAACCCTCGGAGAAACGGCTGGTATACCATTAACACACGAATAATTCACAAAAATCATATCCTGTACACCTTGATTCGATTAGTTAAGTTCAAGTCAAGCCCACTACACAGCACCTCCTCAATTTGATTCCCCAAAATAGGTACGTAACTCAGTTTACCCAGAACCCTATAATCGAAATTTTTTGGATGGTTTGATGCTGGAATGATTACATTTTAGAATGAATTTTGAGATTTGAGTCAGAGGAAATGTAATTTCAAGAGTTGTACTCATTCTAATCTCACTCCAAGTCATATTTACACAAGACTAGAGAGAGAGACTTGAAGACTCAAGGGGTACCTAGGAGTTTAAAGTCAGAGATATTATAGGGCCGGCGGCGGTGTCATTAGGTTCGTCGTTTTGTAGGAACTAATAATAATATTACAGGCATAAGGGGCTAGAGAGTGGAGCGGTGATCGCA
>VNWX01003117.1:0-10782 GCA_009869905.1 Ceratophysella communis | reverse complement strand
AAAGTTTCTACGGTTGAAGGTCTAACGAAACTCTGCGCTTGGGCTGCGCTGACGCAAACGAACATTAATTTATTTAAAGACAAGAAACTCGATTCCAAACGGTTACAGAAAGAAACAAACGCATGTCCTATGGGAGTAGGTATATTAGCAACATAGCAAGTACATAATCCAATACTACATTATGTTTATCATAAAACGCGCTATTCACCGTTTTTTAACGCTAAGCAAAGCAAAACGTGGGCCAATGTATGAATTCTAATTACGACTACCAACGGCTGGCAAGCTTTGGGATCTGGCACGTCGAAAATTCTGGATACAGTTGGCTTCGCAGTAGTCGTACTGAAGACCAGTGAAGTACTTTTCGCTGAAGCCGATAGCTTTCAGGTGCTCGAAAATGACCCTTTGGGTGCAAGGTGTCAATCGCGGAAGCGCGGAAATTACAGCCCAGCTACGTTGACCATCTCCCCAGCAAACTTCGATGAGTTGCCAGCTCTTGTTGTCGCTCAACGAGATTCGGAAGGAGCCGTCAAGTCCTGTGAATGTACCCATAATTAATGTTATATAAATCGGGGAATTTTTACTGTGCATGCATTATGCCTATGTGCAATATGTTTAAATCTACAGAGTTTCGTAGAACGCATAAATTTAAGCCAAAAAAACTCAAGTATACAAATTTTACTCACCATCGGGAAAGAGCTTGACCCAGCTGAAAACTTTTGGTTCCTCCGGCTTAAGAACTTTGCTAAATGTCCTGCCGCAGTAGCCCGAAAAAGTCAGTCGGAAAACCGGGCTTTGGGATCCTCGTACAGTGATGCAGGAGTTAAGAACGTCTTGACCTGATAGGAAACCCAAATCCACTCGTTGGAAAAGGTCTTCCGTAAGGCGGAGTAAGTCCACTTTGGAAATCAGCGGGAAGAAAAGGTCACCGGTATGATTGGCGCTCTGAAAACACAGAAAATTTGGGTCAGCTTAGCTTATTGGATGCATAATGGGAATTCAATTTGTGAACTGAAGAGTTAAAATGCTTATAATGATGATTACAGAAATACATTGTTCTATATTTCGATCATTTACCCAATTTTCAAAGTTCTTCGTAACGAATCCGCCATCTGCTCGACTACACCGCTGTTCGAAGAAGTTTTTAATATTCACTCCAGCGGAGCGCTGTACGTCGATAACTAATGCTAAACAAACTAAGGACACGATATGCTTCATCTTCCGACTTGAACTCGTAGAGTCGAAAGATTGCTTCCTAATTTTAACTAAGGGACACTCAAAGATCTTGTTGTTAATCGCCCAGAGCTCTGTGTCTGATTGATCTTTATTGATTACCAACGTCTCCGTTTTATACCCGGCTTAAGCATTTTAAGAATTAGGTCAAGTGTCACCCAAAAACACGATGATTTGCTGTAATAATGCAAAGCCTTGCTGTTTTCTTTGGTATCTCTGGGACCGCGAGTTAGTCATCACTCAGGGTCAGCAATTTCTACCGTCGCATAGTTTCTTTGCTCTAATTTGAAGACGTTCAAATATTTAACAAGGTTGGGCTACTTTTCAATTGCAAGTTTAGATGATGGCGAAGGCGCATTTGTAACCTTGTTTATGAACGAGAAAATACCAGACCGAAATCGTGTCACATTTTTAAACAGCGAACTGAGCTGGAATTCGGAGTCATCAGTGATATATGTACAATAATGAGCCTTGCCTAATTATTAAATAAATAACTGGGGCTGCTGCAATGTAGTATTTGGTATTCTAAGGCGTACAGCGTCTCGTGTTTACCGGGGACCAGTTTCTATAATTAATTATGAGCCGCGAAAAATTGCTCATTTTTTTCTTATAGGTTTTACAATGATAAAGGGGGCGGGCTCTTGGGAGTGAGCCCCAGAGTTTTGCATGTAGGTATAGAAAAAAGGCGGAGATCTAACATGTCCATAATGAGCCTTGCCTAATTATTAAATAAATAACTGGGGCTGCTGCAAATAAAGTAACACGACGGACTATAATCTTAAAGCTTAAAGCAGAATAAAACAAGAAGTTGACGCTTCAATGTNTGAGCCTTGCCTAATTATTAAATAAATAACTGGGGCTGCTGCAAATAAAGTAACACGACGGACTATAATCTTAAAGCTTAAAGCAGAATAAAACAAGAAGTTGACGCTTCAATGTTATGTTCATACATTTTCAAATTTTAAGAAATATTACCTAAATAATATTTTGCCCCGATTTTAAAACTGTTTATTAAAATCCCATAACTTTACATAGCTAAATAAATGCCTAATTAGAGGATCTAATGACATCAGTAGCAATACTAAAGTGCAGGCAAAAATAATTTTAGTCTTTTTGCTACTTGACCTGTTTTTCATCTGCTGGTCAGCTTATTATCAATGAAAAATAACATTATCAATTGAATGTTTTTAGGGTTTCAATTTATTTGTTGTTTGCTGCCTCTGAATTTCTGCGTGGGTATCTTATCATATCAATCAGGGAAGCCTCGTGACATGCCGCATGCCGCCATATCATCGTACACTCCACCCGCAAATCAAACAATATCATGTGAATGCCAATGAATCGACTAATTCAATTATGCTACGACAATAAGCCAGATCCAAGTTTATATCTCCTTTAATGGCATTTTTTCTTTTGTCTCACACGTTTTTACGTGTTCTTTCCTTTCATAGATACTCATTCAGCTAGATAACCAAGAATTTTCTAATGGCCTTATGATCTCACATCAGAAATTAATAAATGCTGCTGATTGTTCTTGAAACTGTGCAAATAAACCGCATTTGCTCATCTCTCATCATGGATCATGGACGGAAAGTATTACTTATCATCACGCACGGGCTAATGGCATCATAAAACCGCGCTCACATTTCACGAATGGACACTGCAACCTGCATACTTTGGAACGTGTGCAAAAGTGTCATTAATGATTTTCCAAGCGATGCCAAATTGGTGTTGACTCACCAGGCGAGAAAGAAGATTCGTGTAGAAAATTGCATACGAGCACAATACATTGGAAGTCCTTCCTTTAACCTTGGCATGGTATTCCAGAAGCGTCTGTCTGTCTGTATCCTCTCTTCTTTATGTATTACATTTCGTAGAATGTTTGGTAGTAGAACTAAAACCAAGGTGTGAAACTATACGCATAGACCAAGCGGTGTAAATACATATAAATAATTTTAGTTTTGCACACGCTCCTCACCTGCTCTTATGGATGAGCAATCCAAAACTGCAGATTTCATTCCCATCTGACTGAATTGGAATGTTCAGACTATTTTTTTGCTAATTAGATAAGCTCCACGCTCGGGTATCCCTATATGCTGATGATATCAGGATGATTCATGCATTTTTTCCTATTCGGCAAACATGATTCTGAAATTCTAGCAATGCATTGAATGCAGTTTTCAGTTCATTGTCTGTAGTTTCAGTTGTCGATTCTAGCTTTGAATTTGAGTTATGCACTGCGTGGAACACAGAGACACAAAGTAAGGCACAAAAATGTTTCAGAAATGCTTCATATTATACTGTAATGCAAAGCCTGCGACCTAGATAATAATGGGGAACTGCATACACAGCTCATTTTCTACCCATCATGAAATTAATCGTTGCATTTCCACTTGGATGCAGTTTGTGAAATTCCATAACGACCTTGCATTGACGAACTCAAACGTTCCAGAAATCCAGTATGTTCTTTAGGATGATGCTGTGGTTCTGGTTTCAGGTTTAGCATAGTCCATGAGCTGGCGCCTCTTAGGTATGAGGGAAGCGCCTGGCTAATGATTATTTTCCACGAGGAATGACAATGCAGAAACCTACTAACATTATTCCACCAATAATGGCCCCGAATACTCATGTATGGTTCTTATCATAACATTTGGAGGTTTGTATACTCAAGTACACGTTGGTATTATAAATTAAATTACACTATGAACTCGTGACTGGAGTCAAGGTTATTTCATCCCCCTAGTTCTGTCCTGCATTTTTTATCGCCACTATTTTCATGGTCACTCCTACAAGCTTTGTTGGCCGTCAGTAGGTTAGGCTGTATATTACCGGCTTTGGTCTACCGTGCCGGCCTATGGAAGGTGACGCCGGGTAATCACGCCTCGGACTTGGGCGTATATAATAGCGTCCAAATTCCAGAACCTACCTAGTATTCCACATCTCCTGGACCGGTTCGGATCCTCATCACTTCTTCCTAAACTCGAACTCGAAGTGTCAATTTGACAAATTCCAACGATTTACGAGATGGCTCCTCAATACAAAGTGTCTTACTTCGACGTGAGTTTCATAAAATTAAATACCAACTTACTACTATTCAGAATTTTCGGGATCTTGAGCAAATCGTTTAAACAGTTTCATTTTTACCGTGATTTCAGGTCCGTGCTCTTGCCGAGCCCATTCGTCTCATCTTTGCCTTGAAGGGCATTGAGTTTACCGATAACCGAATTCCGCGTGACACTTGGCCAGAACTCAAGAAGGGTAAGACGATGTCAATGGAAAATGCAGTTCTAATGTTGAATTATATGCTAGCGTTTTCTATCTTTTATTAATCCTCATACATGGAAAGAACATAAAAATAATATGAACGTTTTCTTGCATTCAGATTACCCTTGGGGAACTCTTCCAGTTCTCGAGGAAGACGGCAAGGTTCTTGCCCAGTCTCAAGCCATCCAGCGTTATCTGGCTAAGAAGTACGACTTGGTTGGCGAAAATGATTTCGAAACAGCAAAGGCCGATGAGCTGGTGAGTTTACAGATTTCGAAACCGACCGTGGTATTATTTTGCTTTACGAATTCCAGATAATTACTTGATTACCACTACTTAGGTTGAGGCAATGACCGATCTTAGAACCGCTACCTTCAAGTCATTTTTCGAAAATGACGAGACCAAGAAAGCCGAACTCCTCGCCACTCTTAAGAACGAGACCTTCCCCAAGTACTTGGCTAAATTCAATGAAATTTTGGAGAAGAATGGTGGAACTTTCTTTGTAAGAGTCCATTGACTTTGAAAACTATTGCCCCCTTTGTAACGGCTTCTCTAACGGTGTACTGTTGTTGAATATAGGTTGGAAAGAAGCTTACATACGCTGACTTGAACATCGCCAACTACCTCCAAATTTTTAGTGAAAGCTTTGACGGTCTTCTTGACAAATTCCCTTTGGTCAAGGCCCATCAAGACACCGTCTTCAATACCGCTGGAATCAAGGAGTGGGTGGCTAAGCGCCCAAAGACCCAATGGTAGATTCCAGGAATTGGAACTACTCATTACACAGTGTTCAGTTACTTTTTTGCATTTATTAAACGACTATACTTAAATTACAATTCGGAATTTAAAAAATAATTCAAAATTCGCTACTTTTACTGCACTATATCTCAGGACATCGAGAATAAAAACATCTTTGGTGCAAATTTGATGAGCTTTTCAATACTATTCAGCATCTGGTCTACCACGTGCACCTTGGAACAAAAAGGCTATTTCAATAAGCGTCCAACGGAACAGAGCACTTGGTAGGACTTCAACTTCAGTTGTTCAGGCACTTAGGGTAAATGGTTTCCTGAGACAAAGTGGGAAGCTCAGATTAGAAGATGCTAAGTCAGGTCGAATGGACAGAGCACTTAGGCCAGAACTGAAGCTTCGTGTTGCGCTTACCGAGAGACGTTTATGCAAGCAATTCAGGTCAGGCAGATTCTCAATAATAATAACTGAAATTGGCGACAAAGATCGAAGTTCCAGAGACTGAGAATCTTTTGGCTCCCTTCTCTCACCGTGGCCATGGCCGATAAAAAGCCGGATCGGAGAAAATGTGCATGTTAAATAAATTGTATTTGAAATTAAATGAAAATAAATACTACGAATCTGAGCATCCAGCAAAGGCTTCGGCTAACGTAACTGACTGCGAGCACTGAGCATAAGATGAATGTCCCTTGAATTGAGTCTTTAGTGCAATGGGGAGAACTGAGCAACGCAAGTGGGAAATCAATTAAAACGGGATATTTAATATGTTACTGGTTCTACTTAATAAAATCGATTACAACTCAACAATGAGTTCTCGTGCTTGAGCATAAGTTTTTCGACTGCGGGATACGAAAGTAAGCATAAGCCAGGCCCTAGTCTTGCCTTCCGCTGAAGTTGATGAACTCGAAGTGCTGCAAAGACAGACAGGTTCTCATCACGAGTGTGGTCATGATCATGAGGGTGACTTACGAGGAGGAAGAGCGTTCCGAGGACGAGGAGCTTGACCTTTACGTCAACTAATGGTGAGTTTAAATTGAAAGTAAAGTTTAAATTTTGTTTATCTAAATAATAGATTTAAACTATCACGGCCTGGCAAATAAATCCGTACATACTTTCTTTCGAGTAGAACACGGCGCCGAAGCAGTTGAGGCCGCTGGAGTTCTTGTCCAGCTTGAGCGACGAGAATCGCGGTCGGTTCTTGTTGATCTTGCCCAGGTGAAAGGCGTGGTCCTTCGTCAGAAGCTCGAACTGGAGCTTGGAACGAGTGCTGGACACCCCGCAGCCGCAACAACCCGAGTCAGGCCCTGAAGGACAATGTGCGTGGCTGCATTCATTCGCTTACCTGTAGTGGTGCTGCGGAAACTAACCTGAAAGACAGAGCAACGCTTGTTCCTTGTCATTGAAAAGAACGTAGGTCGTGCTTCCGTAGTCGTTGTCCTGTTCCACTCGACCCAGGAACCGATCGCCTTGGTAAAAGTGCGCCATCTACAGCAAACACACGACCTCTGACCTTGACCTCACTCAGAAGAGCTGAGTTGCGGAGTCCTTACCTTGCCGGCGCCGCAGATGCCTGGGTCGCCCTCAACGCGCATGACCTCCTGTCCCGTGAAGTTCAGGAGCCGGACATTGAAGGCCTTGACTTCGCGCACGCCGCACCAGCAGCACTTCTCCTTCATGTCCAAGTTCTGAGCAGAGAAACGACTCATCTTCAGAGAAACAAAGAACAGAGAAAACAAAGAAACTGAGAGTGTGAGTCGACTTTCTGACCTTGGACTCGTAGGCGAAGAAGAGGCGGAAGCCGCGGTGGTCCAACACCTCCAGCCGATAGGCATAGTTCTCATACTCTGTCAACAACCGTGAAAGCACCACTGATCAGTTGCACTGCTCCAACTCTTGGAACTCAAGGCTTGTGCTCAGCTGCATTACCTGGACTGGAATCGACAGTGGTGCGGACGTAGAAGTGCTGCGTATGGGCGAGAACCTCGAATCCTTGCGTTTGTTCTGAAAAGTCGCTCTTGTTGGTCACTGCCAGAAAATGAGGGGTCAAACAGGGTATGAGACTCAAGATCAGTAGAAAGAGCTAGCAGAATGGGGACGTACTGAGGGAGATGAGGCTGGGGTGCTCGATGTTGAAGAGCTGGTCCAGGAACAAGGAATTCGAGCCCACGGACTGGCGACCCTGTTCGTTCTGCTCCTCCTGCGCCTGTCTGTCCGAGAAGGACGTGACGCTGGCCTTCTTCCGCTTGTCCGGGTCCTTGTAGCCGTCGATCGGAATAGACAGTATCGGACGATGGGCGATCATGTGGCGCAGACAGGCTGCGAACAGAAGACCGCAGCTCAGACTCATTCTGTTTTTTCAGTGGTAATTAGGTGATGAACAGCGGCTTACCCTCCACTTCGGTCATCGCAGGTGGAAAAGAACTCAAGCGTTGGTCTCGTCGTAGTGGCATCTTGATCAGGGCTCCAGTGAGTCAGGCAACAAGTAGCTAGCGTAGTTCTGTGTCTCGTGACCTTTAAGAGGAAGCTGAGACGTTGAGCACTTGAACTTGAAGCGTGAAAGAAATATTTCTTTTTCCGTGGGCTCAGCTTCAAACAGAGTCTCCATGAAATTTTGGAGACGCGATGGCCGGGCAACAGTCTCTTGTTGTTATTTTCAAACGCATCTCAGGGCAGGCAGCAAAGCATTGTCGTCATCGGCTCGGTTTTACAGTCCGATGCCAGGACCCAGAAAGGGAGCAATCAATTGAAATCGGATCGAGAGCCGACAGCCTCCCCGGATCCTGTCTTCGAAGGAGGAGAAGGGCAAGCTCTTAGCTGTAGACAGCACTGAGCGCCATGCCCACTTCGCGGATGATCTGAAGGGCCATCAGCCCACGGCCCACGCGTCCACCCAACGACCGTCCGAAGTGTACTTGCGAACAGCGGCCGGAAAGGCGGTTGGCAGGGCCTCACTCACAGACCTGCAGTACCTTCAAAAGCCGAGCAGGGCGGCCACGAAGGGCATATCCTCCCAGACGGCAACCTCCCGCCCCAGCTCATTCAGAAGCAGCTCATTCCGCTGGCTCTTGCCATCGTCGATCATATCGTGGAGGACCAGGGCCAGGGTCTTCAACGCTGCCCGCAAACTTCCAGTGGACTACTCAACCACGGCCAAGGACCGAAGGAAGGAAACGGAGACGCTCCCCGTCGGTGTCAACGCCACATAGTATGCAAGCGCGTTTACATTAGTTCAGATTTTTAAAAATTGAACCTAACAACCATGTAAACCAATAAAGAAGTTCTAGGTAGAAGTTATTCTCAAAACCAACGGTTAATTTGGTAATTATTCATTAACTTATGCTATCCTCAATAGTAAAATTGAAAGTATAGGCGCCGTAATTAATGCTTTACATTATGTTAACACGATAGTGAAAGAAATTTCAGAATATTTAGGATCTTAGGCTCAATTGGGCATTTTGTTTTTGCCCCTCCACCCTCCGGAGGGTCGACTTTCCTCCGGAGGGTCGGAATGTCAGAATTCAGCTGGAGGGTCAGAATTCAGCCGGAGGGTCAAGATTTGGCCGGAGGATCGGAGGGTCAGACTTCGGCCGGAGGGTCAGACTTCGGCCGGAGGGTCGAAAGGTCAGACTTCAGCCGGAGGGTCTGACCCTCCGCCCCTCCGGAGAGTGCCCAACTATGCGTAGGGGACGGGTTTCTGCTAGTCTATAATTAGGGACGTGTAAAGTAATTCCGGCCGACCACCGTCGCTTCGTCAGCCTTCAGGTGCATAGAATATGCTGCCAAACGAAATGTATTGTGTAGATACTTAATCATGATTATAGGTCCAGTCTTTTGTTTAATATGGCTTTGCCAAGTTAAACACAACGTGAGGATTGAGTTTCAGAATCTTTTTCAAGGTTGTGCTATTGCATATAGCCCACATTAGCATTGTACATACATGGGTCACTGATTTCAAGGGCGAATGATATGCCGCAGCCGACTACCGACAGCTTCTGAAAAACCATGGAATCGTCATCCGGTTATATCACATCTGTTATTTGCCACATTATTAGGCGTTACACGGTGTACGAAGCGAAGCCATAGTAATACATGCGACCTCTATTTTCAATGTTACCTACTTATATGATAAGCTCACGGTTTTCCATGATCCATGTTAATGACGGTTATAAAAAAAACTACAATGAAAAAATGCTACTCAAGCTCATCTTATCGCCGTGCCACACAGGTTTGCCGTTTTTTGCCATTTACTACTTCATAATAATAGAGCTTGCGTTGCTAATGTTAGAAGTATAGATCGATAGACGCATTATACATATTCTATTCTATGTAGGGTATGAATATTGCGGGTTGTTATGCCGGCATCTTGAACCTCAACGGCTCAGCGTCAAAGTCATAGTTTGAATTCCAGCATGCAGTAGTATTGCTGAGCTCTTGCCAGTACTGCTCACAGGAAGAGTTTTAATAGCTACAATTATATTTTGCGTTCATATCTAAAGTGCTTACATGGACTCAAAGCATTTCTGAATAACTATATCGTGTATCAGTACTCCTAGCAGAAAGCTTGAAATCATGTCACCAGTATTTAAATTGACCTACTTTGAGGTAGTACTCACATGAATGCTTTCGTTTACTAAATTTTGTGGAGGTGGAATTGGCAAGAACTCTACTGGATTGAATATTTAATTTAATTGACTTTTAACTGCTGCATTCTTGCAGGCACGGGGCCTTGCTGAACCAATCAGATTTATTTTTGCGTACAAAGGGATCAGGTATACGGATATTCGAATTTCACAATCCGAATGGCCAGAACACAAGAATTGTACGAACGTAAATTAATCTTATATTTTAATCACTGGAGGTCTTTTAATTCAAATTTGATTTGAACAGGTACACCTTGGGGTTCCCTTCTATTACTCGAAAAGGATGGAAAGATCCTTGCTCAATCTCCGGCAATCCTGCGCTATTTGGGTAAATTATACCAATTGGAGGGCGATAATGTTTTCGATGCCGCAAAATGTGACGAACTGGTAAGCATGAGCGTAGTTTCCGAGCTGTAGTCGGGAATATGGACGCGCTTATACTAACGTAAACTATAACTGAAACGTTCATTCTGAAACCAGGTTGAAGCCATGACGGATCTGAAATTTGCAGTCTTCTACAAAGGCTTCTACGAATTAGACGAGGTCAAAAGAGCCACAGCAATGGAAACCCTGAAAAATGAAACGCTACCATATCATTTGAAGAAATTCAGTGAAATACTGAAAAATAATGGTGGTAAATACTTGGTAAGTTTGAGCCTTCAAGTGAATCTCATATGCTTAACAAATATCATGACTAGAACTAATTTATCAAATTTGCGAAACAGGTTGGAAATTCGTTGACCTACGCAGATTTCAGCATAGCATGCTTCGTCCGTCCTTTGCTGAAAAATTTGATGACTTACTTTCCGATTTCCCACTGATGCAAGCACATCAGGAAACCGTGTTCAGTACTCCTGGGATTAAGGAATACGTTGCGCAGCGTCCCAAGACCGAATTT
>VNWX01003116.1:0-10782 GCA_009869905.1 Ceratophysella communis | reverse complement strand
GATGTACCTTGTATAATGGTCCCAACAGAAAAACGTATAACGTAACAGTGAAATCAGTCGCATGCATAGACGTTTGCAAAGGTGTCACTCACCAGAATATATTACACACATATGATTAGTTATTTCGCTCTGCTTATTTAAGTTTAATAACTCTATATTTGCGTAGTTTCATTCATGTTCTTAATTACCTAATTACATTTTAGATTGACATGCTATTTAACGACACTATTGTAATAGCAACATTCGCAGTTTTACGCACTATCAGCCTAATAATTCTAATCGCAACCCTAATCTAATGTGGCAGAAAAGTTTGGTAGGAATGAACTTATTCATACTGAACTGGGACGCTGGAGTAGAGCGTATTTAGAAAATGCACGAGGAATTACGCTACAGGCCATAGAAGCAACTGAGATTTCTTAATTTCGATTAGTAGCGCGGATTGGAACCCGGAGCCTTAGCCCAAGCCTAACTTAGTAGTAGAAGTTCCAGAATTCTGTTTTCAACGCTAGATGCTAGTTATTTTCTAATCTAGGAATTTACTGTGCTGGTCCGGGGTAGTAGTACGGTGGAGGTCGTTCATACTCTCCAGATGCAGGCGGGGTGTGATGATTGTTGAATGCCATTTGACTCCCCCAAGCCCTGTCAAAAACGTTCCAGAATTAAAAATGATATTTTACGCCCAAGTGGTTTAACTTCGCACAATTAAGTACGGGAGCTCTTGCCAGTGACACTCAACATTTGGCTCTGACGGACGATGAAATTTAATTTGACAATACAAATACACAGCAACGTAAAAAAATAAACTTTTAAAAGTTTGAGCTGTGACAATAAACGCGCACGCCGGCAAAACAAAACACACATGTTTGTAGCAACAAAAATAACGACTCTATAACGTTACTCAACTGTTCCGAACTTTCTCTGCCATGCTGAAACACAAGATGTAATGCTTCCCAACTGAAATGAGTGCATTAATTGTGCATATAATTATATGAACTAAAGAAATTGCGTAAACAAATCTAATAAAGTCAGTCTATAACACTTAACTAAATAATATCAAAACAAACATACTTGTGAGCTGTGTCATCGTATCGACTAGATGATTGTCGAGCTTCAGCTGTGTGCTGCTGGCGTCCCCGTTTCGGCCTTCTTCCAACTCCGGCACTATAGCATAATTAGAGCACATCAATTTAGCATGGATTTGGTTACGACTTCCAGCAATCCCAAGGTATTAACACCACATTAGTCACAATTTGTTAGTAAGTAAAACACGTACTTATTAGCACTTAGGCTCAAAGGTATTGTGTCTCCATCCCCGTATGCCGCCGAATAATAAGTTTCACTACACAAGCACATCAAACACATTGACATTTACTAAATATGTACACGTGCTATTAGTTAGTTCATAAAGCGCCCAATGCTCTAAATTGCGCCAAACTAGTCACAGATATGCGAAACACATCTTACCTTTCGTAAACTCCGCCCTTGTACAAGCTGTAAAGGCGAGCTAGCGAAGATCCAACAATAATAAGTGGAACAAACAGAAGGATGAGGCAAGTGAGGGAGAACCAGAAGCCCGCAAGCGGATAGCCAATTTTGACACAGAAGGTCGACACCGTGGCGTTATACGTATCGAACAGTGGCCGACATTCTCCGACCGTTTCATGAATTTGATCATACGTAAAGTTGGCATAGTGATTGATGTGTTGGAAGAATTCATTTGCGAACTGTGTGGCCAATTGCCGCACCTGAGAAACAGAGTAGCTAAATTATTAGTGTTCGCTCTCCCAAGCTTTAAAATTCTGCGCATAAATTGAACGTAAGCATACCTGCAAGGAGACACCGTTGTTCTGCAGAGCCTCTTGAGCCCTTTGTGCGGCATTCGAAACTCTCAATATGGTAGAAGTCAAGTCCTTTTGCTCCTTGGCCAAAGATTTTAGGTTATCAGCGGATTTACGCACATTTTCAATCATTGGGAGAAGTACAGTGTCCTGCAATGCCTTGAGGAACAAGATTTCATTCCTGATTGTACCCTTCGCTTCATCAGACAGCTCGTTTTCAGGATCCGTTGCTATTTCGTCTAATTTCTTCACCACTTCGTTGATGTCGACTGATGTTATTTCTGATTCACTCAACTAAAATAAAAATATCATTATATATAACTCCGATATCCAACTCGAAATATCACAAAGAAGGGATGTGCAACTGCACTTAAAACTTAATGTACCTCCTGAATAAATCCTTCGAAGTTGATCTTTGTAATTCGGGAACTAGCAAATCTCTCCAGCTGTAGAACTGCTTCTGGTGTAAGGAATACAATATCCTTGGTTAGATCATTTGGCAACTGAACTTGCTGAATGAGCCTCATCACTTCTTCTTTGAATCTCGCTGACAGGTCAATTAAACCATTAACGCCATATTTCTTCTTTAGTCCAAAGGCTTCGTACGCACTAGCACCACGCTCACAGGCACTAAAGACCATCAATAAAATTAGCTAACTAACGTATCGAACACAGAAAACAATAAAATGTGCATGTACACTTACGCCATGATTTCGAAATACGGGGGAACAGTATAATTGTCTTTGTTGTCAATATGAAGTCGCGGAAGCCGGAGCATGTTTTCAGTTTGGTTATCCATAGAAGTGACAGCTTCACACGCAATTTGGCTCAATGACCCAGCGGCGAAGAAATGAACCAACGAAACGGCGGTTAGCACACCCACGGTCAAGAACATAAAAAATATTCCCCTGCAATAAAACAAACATGAAAGAGTTTGCGCGGTTGAAGCATACGAGGAATTTTAAGACTTATGAGCGTAAGATTGATACACAATTAGCGATCATTACCAGTTGATAAATGATGATCCGGTTTTCCTCGAGCAACATTCGTTTGAGTACTCAGATCCCGGTTGTTTTCCACAAAACCCAATGAAGATTCCGAAAGTCAGGAGAGAAAATATGAACGCAAGAGTTAACACAAACTCCAAGGACTGCGTAATATCTATGAAAAAAGATTTTTCGATTTTGCTCAAAATGACACTTAGTTATTAATACTATAATATATATCGCATGTGATAAAGCACATACCTATAAGGAGCATATTTCTGTATCATTTCTTCGACATCATAGAGGCCCCTTTTCGCCTGAGATACGGGCACTGAATCCAGAGCTCCTAAAATCATCAGAACAGTTTACGTCGCTGGACTGATCGACATCGACATGTTTAGCAGAGCAGCAGTTTTCTTAAATATTTATTATAATGAGTTTGAAACAATTAGACTTACCCGTCAGTGGACTTGGAGTAGTCGCTGAGTTCTCTGCCTGTTGACTTAATCTTTTGCTGCAATCTTGGAATATCTCCTTCAACTTTGCTTTGAATTTCAAAGCTGAGCTCGTCGAAAGATTTCTTTCCTCTTTCAATTGATCGACTTACGTCCGTTCCTAAAAGACTTCCCAAGTCTTTCAAAATATCGGTCATATTCGGCAACTAGAATGAAATAAATTGATTATAAGATTTCAGTACTCCTGCTGGCTTCTAGGCGTACACTCATAGTCGCGGAAAGTGTAATACCGATTAGTTAGTCAACTTTTCACCAAAATCGCTTAAGATCAACAGTCACTTTTCTTACCTTTGGCAAGTATACTGCCAGAGCCTGATAGCGTAAGCGTGCATACATAAATAGTGAATTATTTTACACCTGCCATTTATCAATAAACACAATTTAGTTGAAAGAAAAACACTTACATTGCGGAAATCAGTTTCTAGACGCAGAGTTTGGATTTCAGATGTGGATTTGAGGTCAGTACATTTCGCAGAATGACACTCTTCCAACAAATCCAGGAGCTTATTCTTAGAAGCTTTTAACCCGACTTCCAGTTGTTTAGCTTGTTGTTTTAGACTTCGTGAAGAGTTCTCTACACTTTGCAGTGATTCCCTGACATTTTCAACCGTTGCAAGAAGATCCGTCAAATTCTGCAGGGCTTCCAATCCCGTTCGCTCGGATAGTCCATTCTTTATGATTTCTCCACTTCCTGTAATCAAAATTATAACGTACATATTCATCCGACCGAAGATATAAATATTTACTCCAACTCCAACACATTTTCATATTGAAGCGAATTTACTTGAGACCAGTAAAGTGCTGAAAATATTTGCTCTGCAGACACGATCTAGCATGCAAATATTTGTCAAATATCAAATGTAAATATTAAAAGCAATAAAATAGGAATGAGAGCATATTTTCCATAGCGAATGATGAGATGGGAGATTGGAATAAAAAATGGAGCGTTTGTGTAAGGAAATACTGCAAAGAGATAAGGAGCTCAAGAAAAGATGAATGTTGAGTCAGCCCAGCCTTTATATTCCATAGACGGAAAATGGGCCTCGTCTTTTTATGATAGTGGCGAGACTAAGCTAAACAAAAGAACGACGAGGTGATAACAGAGGAAGGATGTTGGCAGGTACCAAAAAGCAGAGCGTCGCCGATATGATTGTGAAAAGAATCGATATAAAATATTAAATTACAGCCCTTTCTTTGTCACTTCGCCCTATATTGCTCAGCTCTTTGTACAATTTAATTTTATTTATGAAGCATGCTCGGTACTTACGGGTAAGAATATCGTTCAACAGCGCGGACAGTGTGTCGTAGTTGTTTATCAGCAGGGATTTAATTTGAGCCTTGGTCGTGTCCAAATACATCTGGGTATCTGTTAGAGCATTCTCTACATCAGCCGGCATCCGCTCCACGCCTGTTCTCATTTGCTCATTGGTCACAAAGCAGCAAACGAGCCCAAACCTAAGTAAGAGTTGATATAAACATAAATTGTCAAATAGCGACAACCGATGACCGAGACGAGGTTAAAGTCCATGGCACACGTAGGTACTGCAAACTACAACACCGGAACGGGAACCGGCTTGATTTATTGATTCAAAAATACGATATTTTGCGATATGAGGATAAGTCTAACCTAAGAAGAAATATTAAGTTCGAACTTACATGAAGACGACGACAAGACTTGCAAACAATATCCCACACCCGGCTCTTTTACACTTGTCTCTCTTCTGAGCCAATTTCTTGGCTAATAGTTCATCAGGATCCTTGACAGATTTACAACAGCCTTTGTCTCCGCAACAGCATTTGGCGAAACACCAGCCAAGTCCGCAGAGGGTCAGAATGACCGCAAACAGAGCGAAGCAGATCAGATAGCTGAGTGGTCCTTTATTCTCCAGTATAAGGGACTGGGCCACTTCATTGTTTAGCGACTCAGAGTAGGCCTCGTAGTTGTTGACGTAGTGAATGTATTGATTGTGCGTTGGGAAAATTGCATCTAGCGTTTGATTGGCAATTGCGAACAAGCTACCCATACCGCCTGGGTTGAACGTCGTTCGATTCGAGGTCCAATTATTGGCAGACATTGACGGAATTACAAATTGAAGCAGAGGATTTGAGATCGATGGAATGGATTCAGAAACTCCGCCCGTTAGGCCTTCGAAACTTGCTTGAGACATTATCGGGGCTAATCTGTGTACTGAATCAGTATAAATAATTTAATTCTAAGAAATATCAGAGATCTTCAGCCAGAGATCAGATCGCACTCTTCCAACGTTGGTTGTAGATTCGGAATTCAGTGGCCTAACCTGTAAACGCCACAGTTAAAACAGTATTATAAATGTAAGTCCAAACAGGGCGCGATTTTCGCCGGCACATGGACGGTTTAGGTAGAGTCTGTGTAGCGAAAGAATACAGTATACTTATTGCCATTTTTGTTTCAGTGGTGCACGCTGATTTATGATTTACCTCGTGTGCATTGAAGCAATTCCAACTCAATGAGGATCAGTATCAGTATAGATCAAAATCAAGATCAATTCACTTCTTTACTGATCTGGTTAGGTTAGCGCATTATTTTATTATACGAATTTAATTCTTGTTGAAATGGAAAACTATTAAAATTATTATTAATTCACTGGTTAGAATTGACAGAAATAAGATGATTTATACCGAAGAACCACATTATCTTAGCACAGAGCCAGTATAGCTACTGCATGTTGCTGCATATTATGTGTCTACTTATTCTCTTCTCGTGTATTCCTAAGCGTACGTGTTAGTAAAGCGTCTATCACTGACAGTTCCTGGAAATGCGCTACAACTCATTAATTTAGGCAGCTGAGAGCTGAATCATGTGGGTGGATGCTGGAAGAACAAGAATATAGCGATAAAACCCTGAATACGCTAACATGGACACCAAGATTAGAGACGCTCGCTCAGCGAATAAAACATCTGTACTCTGTTCTGTACCTAAAACTTGTAATCACCTAACAGCTTACAGTACAGAGTAGAGCACGGGACTAGGAACGGCATAAAATATACATGCATCTGATGCGCACATTTTCATTAAACAAAAAACTAATCACGTACAAAAACCTCTTCTTTATTAAACCTGATTTAAAGGCGAGGATAAGGTTAAGACCGAAGTAGTGAGGCACGAACCAAGGAGTGTTTTAACATAATTTCAATCTTACCTTATGTCGAAGATGAAGTCGTGCGGATGAATGGGACTGGGAGAAGAATGGCAACACTTGCTTGCCTTGAGCTTGATTAATTCGTGGTCTGTCTGTATGGTATGTCTCGAAATGAACACAAGAGTTGACGTAAACTGGAAATGTCTCCGGCTGGAACGATTGTGAAGAACAGAGAACTGATTGAGCACTTAGAAAACGTCACTGAGGCTGTTGAAAGCCGATGTAAACGGAAGACAGGACGTCCTTATCCTAACCACAACACAGGTTTCTTGTGAGTGTTGACGATATTGAGCATTTAAACGGGAAATAGCTTCCGCGTCAGAGATATAACGGGAAGTTCTGTAGACAACAAACGTAAGCTCTTTAAATTCGGTTTTGAGCAACCAACCGCTTCAACTTTTGTTGGCAGTACACTGTTCCACAGTTCACGGAACCTACGCCTACATAGTCTTGAGCGATGGTTTACATGATCCCGATTTCAATCTGAATGCAGCAGTGAAGACTATGTTGGTCTTGCAGTTTACACGCAATGTGACAGCTCTTGCTTTCAATTAATTCGATTGAGGTCAATATTAGCATTCAACTCATGCTTCAACTTCAACACTGTGCTTCAAGTTAAAACAGAGTCCTAAGTCCTAACAAAACGAACGTAACTTTCACTCCTCTGCTACCGAAACTGCAGACGAGGCGAGGCGAGAGGAAAATTGGGAGTGAGTACTGTTCATGGACGTGCTTGGCGTTGAGATGAGAACGAGGAAATGGATAAAAGTGCCGATAATTCCAGGCCAGCAGAGAGCAAAGCTTCACAGCTCACGACGACGTGGTGACGAATGGGAAACCTGCAAAGTTAAGAGACAGGCGTATACAAAATCTATGAAAATGAAATGACTCCTTGTCTTTCGGCCCTAGCTCTGTGTCGTGAAGTCAGGCAGTTTAATGATAAGAGCCACATAAATATAAATCCCCAGTTTCTTAACTAGTTAACAGTGATAACACATTTGACGACCCAAGCCAAGACCTAAAATAAATGACTAATCAACTTTAATCCCCATAGCTCGCTTTACTCCGGCTTTGGTCGGGCATGTCACTCGTCTCGTCAGCTCCATATACATACAGCTTTGTTTCCTTTGTATTCGCAGTTTAATTATAACGATGACGATTTTGGATTTTGCGCTCTCAACAAGATACAATTATATCTAATTCTGTATTTCAAATATATGCTTCCGTATATCTAGTTCTAGTTAAAAGTTAGGAAACTAAAAACAGATCCTCTAAAAAAGTTTATTAAGTTGCGTTGCGAGATTACAATGGTTTTACTCACGCCCACAAACCACAAAACAAAGCATCACGATCACGAATAGAATCAGCGTCACAGGTAAATCAGGAATCAGGACTCGATTTCACTTTATGTGAAAACAGAAAAAGTTAGAGCAGAATTCGGTTTGTGGGCAGGACGACATTTAAACTGAAAGGAACAAAAAACCTAACCATGATTCTTTGTTCTGGATTCACTATTTAAAACTTTGTCGACTCCTGAAGCTGAAGGCAGTTCTACATTGTCGAGAAAAGAAATGAACGTTGACAATGACCTAATCTTTCGTTAGAAGTCCTTTCTTGGCATTATTTGATTGAATCTGGCGTGGGAGTCACTAAAGAATCAGCATTCAGCAAATTATAAATAGGCCTGCGAAACTACAACCTCGGCTGAGTCTGAGCTACCAATTTGTGAAGAGAAGCTTTAACTTATTCCCTTCTCACTTAAGCTGAGAGATGATCTTGAATACAACAATAACAATTAGCCCCTAGTGCTCCTATCTCTGTTTCTGTTCCACTTCGTGGGTCGTCGGAAAGAATGGTCTTTGCAAAGTGCAAATCTCACGCAACCGGCGGCGGCAGCAACACATTCTTCTGAAGGTTAATCACAGCTCAATAAGGACAACATACATATATGTAGCAAAGGTATGTGTATGAGTACCTGAGCAGGGTAGAGCAAATTAAATGTTCTCTTGGCTTTTGAACAGATAATCAGAGATAGGTGCAGCACGTAACAAGCTGTATATTGTATATTCTTATTAGTCAAAAGTAATTAAGACTTTGTTACATCAGTAATAAGCCTTAGTTCCTTTTTGCCAGTTTAGGATTTTAGGATTAGGATCTCAATTTGAATTATATTAGATTTGGGTTTGACTTTTTTTGATTTGAAGTGATTTTTTTTCTTGTCAAAAAAATTGAAATTTATAATTAATTTATTATCACTAGGCAGGGACAGAATTACAAGTAAAAAAGATGTAAAGATTAGTGCTTCAGAGCAAAACACAACACCCGAAACCTTAGCTTGGGACTTTTGACTTTGTAGTAGCACGATTCATTTGAACACTAAAAAGTACTTCATTACAAGTCATAATTTTACCGAACAAAGTGGACAATACGTTACTACTATGCACTGGACTACTTTCCTTGACCACTAGTATCATCATCTCACTTCTTGCCTCAGGTCCTCTGGTCCTCTGTACTAACACATCTTCTCCTCTGCTCTTTGCTATTTACAAAAGGCGTGACTCATTCATGAAGAATAAAAGATGGGTGTGAGAAAATAACGGGATTAGAGATGATGCGAATGCCACGTTCTGAATCAATAGCTCCTAACTAGTTTAGTTTTCAAAGGTAAACATACCGAAATATTAACTCAGACTTAATATTATAGTAGTCCTACTGGCAACTGCACCATCGATATGCTACATTGACATATGAGTCTGTACAGGAATCCAATTCAAAATATAAAATTGAGCATTTGCATTGACCAACCTACAAATTGAAATCAACATCAACCACAAACAAAACCACAACGTCAAGTAGCTCAAGGTCTACTAAACCCACATATTAACATAATAGTCGAATGTATAAACTGGTAAGCAGTGCTGAAGCCCGTCGAATTGAGATCGGCTTTTGTCCAGTCTAAGAGTAGTCTGAATTCTGAATCTACCGCGAACCGAAATCCGGATTCCGTCTGTCATTTCATCATCCGATTTCGAACTATTAAATTAACTCATTAATGACTCTTCTTTCCTGAATCAATAATGAATCATCAACCGTTGTACAGAATGTTTTATATCCAGACACCAGAGAATTTACAAGATCATACATGATGGACATAAATATTCCAATCCAATCCAGACCAGGAACTTTTTTATTCCATGCGATAAATACCTAGTTTGTAGTTGCACTGCCTGCCAAGAAGTTTCCGGCCCTAATATCCTACCTACTTCACTTACTGATTGATTAGTGACATTAGAATCAGACTCAAGAAAGATCAGTCAAACATTTTCATCTCGCATTTTAGCATGTGGGTACTGCTTTAGCTTTTTTGAAGCACTTACAACTTTGGTTAGGTTAGGCTAAATAAAGCCAGCTAAGGCTTGGTTTCAAAACTAACCTAACCTGACTTTATTTAACCTAAACTAACTAATGCACAGTTATAGAGCTTCAAAAAACCTCCGGGTCGTACGCTGTACGCTACGCTAAGTCAGTACCTAGCAACTAGCACGTGTCATGTTAGGTTAGGTATCATTTCTTGTTTTGTCTGAACTGCTGCTGACGTTCGTATTCATGCATCATGCTCTATACATCTATATGATCTATGATCTCAGGAAACTAATAGTAATACATAAATGACCATTAGGTAACTTTGTAAGTCTTTTCACAAATAGTAAAATAGCATCGTCACAAACCTGAACAATTCGTGATTCTTGGTGGGTATGGATGATGGTGGCTAGGGGTTTCTTTCCTTGTCCTTGTTCAGTCACGCAGTCAGCTGGATAATAGATGGTCAGTCATCCCAGATCAAAGGACCTCCTTTTTCACTGTTTCGCGTTGGCCTGGCCCTGGCTAGAAGAAAGACTGTAGGTCATACTCCAGGTCACAGGTGGACCAGTGACCAGCTCAGAACTATCTATAGCAAGCAGGGCAACGCACGGAACTGTTCCACTACTACCAGCAGCTCCTAACACCCAACCTCCTCGGCCCAAAACTGCACAACAAAAAGATCGTCTTCTCTGATAGCTTCGAGTCATAGCAGCAGCAGCAGCAGGAAGTAGTCAGATAGTAGGAGTTGACTCGGATATAGCAAGTAGCATAGCACAGCTCTTCTGCTCTCCTGTGTGCTGTGCAGCAAATCGTAGTGCTCTCTTGTCTTGCTGTGCTGTTGCATACAGAGCAAACGGGTACGACGGGTTCATTGGAAGAAGGGACAAGACAAGAGAGGAGA
>VNWX01003115.1:0-10782 GCA_009869905.1 Ceratophysella communis | reverse complement strand
ACGAATGCTAAATGAATGAGTTCAGATATTGATTGTTATTTTCTGAGAAGAGTTCATGGATGAAAGTTTGAAGTACATAGTTGTGCCAATTGACTCTGTATTTATATCCGATCAATCGACACATGCCACTCGTTATCTTTATTTTTATTGACGCGTCTGGACAGTTGGGCGACGTAACAGGACCGGGAGATAGATGCAAGTTTTGAGATCCTTCAAACTGACTTGGCATGGCACAAGTGTCCACGCCTCCAGGAGCTGTTTTATAAACAAAGCCCCACATTGTCGTCTGCTACTTGAGCCTTTGAATTTTATGACTGTCGCCTGCCAATTGTCACTTGTCAGCCTAAAAGAGCCAAAGGGAATAATAGATAGGGACTCTTCTTCTTCTTCTTCTGTGTCCTATGGCATGTCCGCCTGTCGTCTCCAAATGTCCCATCCGTCTCAGAGCTATTGTTCTCCAGTTATGGTGGGCCATTAGCTCTTTGACGGCTTGGACTCTGGCTTATTATATTGCCTAGGCTTTTGGAATCAAATGCTGAAAGCTTGGACTTTGATTACTCCAGCTGGCTGAAGCGGATTCTTACCTGCGCTATTTTGAGCTTCTATGGAATATGGAACTACTGTGCATTTGCGTTGATACTGTCATGAAGTAAATTTTTACGAGGTTATAATTAAGTCTGCAGGATGAGTCATAAGGAAATTAACCCCAAAATACGATTTAGAATTTTGTAAGTTCAGCGACAAACAAATGCATTGTTTGTTCTTGGGCTAAAATTTCGGTCAAAATGCATTTCTTTAGTTTGTTCTCGAGGAATTAAGGTTTGAATGAATAGGGCTGTCAATTCAAATACGTGGATTCGAAACTCGATTATTGTATGACTCAGTCACCAAGCTCTGAAAATATTCATTGTTTTTACATACATAAATAGTTAAAAATATTTATCGGAATCGCTGACCATTTTGGCTTTTAAAAATTTCATGTGTCCATATTCGCAAACTGCGATTTTAAATCGAATCGTTTTAAGTAAAAGACATGTATTTCTGTATTGTTGATTTCAAATGAAGAATAATAAGAAGATTTAGGAAATAAAATACAGTTCGTGACGGTTTACTTGTATCGTTGCAAATGGCCGCAAATCAAATTAACGCCGTACAAAATATATTTTAGTTTTAGTTTGCATGTAGGGCATGATAAAACACAAGCTAATAAAAATTTTGGAAAAAGGTATAAACTATTATCGAAGTAAAAACAACGGCATCATATCATAAGGTCAAAATTCAAAAAACAGAATATAAACTTATCTTGAAACTTTTAGTAACCGCAGAAAAATTCGAGCTCTGATTCACTGAATTATGATTTCGCTAATGTATACCTATCTAATTCGTACTGTGCATCAGTCATGCAGGATACTATAGCTCTAAAATATAGCGTGTGATTCACATGTCTAGTATATTATATTATGACTTCAATCCATAATTATTTCTGAAACAAATGCCGAGTGAAGTGCATGCATGCAGACTCATAAACTCATAAAAATTGAATTAGATGAATTACTATGTGAGATTTGTTTCAAATTACAAAATTGTTTAGAATTGATTGTTTTATTCCCACAAAACGCTTGTTCACTCCGCTCATTACTCGTCGGGCTATGGTCTTAACTTAACCACAGAAAAAATAGTGTGGGTTTGATTACCTTGCTGGCATCAATAATCTTGTGAATTTCACATAACAGGCTGAGCAGCAATTGCTAGTAAATAAGAAAGAAATAAGACCTGTGGTCTTGACGAAAAGCGGTTGACTCGTAAATCCAATGTCTAATCAGACGTCTCTGACTCAAGCTCTAGTTTATGAGGCTCATAATAGACGTAAAATTTATAGCCTACTCACATGATAAGCCTCAAAACCAGGTTTATATATCCAGTCAAACTGGAATTACAAGCTGTAAAAAGATTTTATTTTGGGGATAAAAACAGTAAAAAAATCCTCAATTAAATGAAATAAAAGTTGATATTGGAGCAGGCCGTAGGTACTTGGGCAATCAACATAGGCGGGCTTAGGGCACATAGGTACCAGACCAGTTTTAGTGTAGGAAATAGAAATCAAACGACGGAAAGCTTTAATGAGAGGAGCGGTCATTAAAAATTGAAGGCTCTTTTCGGCGTCTCACACAAGGCTTAAATCGTAAACAGGCTTTTGGAATGAGCTCAGAGCTCATATATCTCGTTCACATAGTCATAATCATTAAGGCTTTTTGGGGTGGAAAGGCGGAAGGGTCGTCGTAAGTTCATAGTTCATTTATTGAGTTGCAGCTGCGATGCATTTTTTGAATTATTTTTAAAAAAATCACAAAAATACTTCTGACTTTTGTAGCTTTTGCTAGGTTTTCTTCTAGCTTTTGCTCATCTATCCCCGTCCATTTATTAGAACTTTGTTTGCGAGATAGTTTATGACTTTACTCTGAAAACTGAGGATCATGAAGCTGTAAAGTAAGTGTAAACTTTTCTTCAGCCCGAACAGCACTACTGACTACTGCATTTTCCAAAACTGCCTAGAGAGCTCCATGAATCCTTCAGCGTCAGCATCATAGCTAACTACTCCAAAGACGTGTAGGAATAAGGAAAGGATTTTCCCTATACATTTTTTCTATACCCTAAGAAGCCAAGAAGAGGAAGCTCAAAATGATTTATGAGCTTTTAAGTTTTGACTTGAATTTGGTTCATGTTGATAGTATGAGAGCTTTTTTGGGGAAGAAGACGCTTCAGCTGAGCACAGATGCATAATGCATCCCTTCATTTACTAATGCAATAGACAATGTTTTGTTTTGTTCATGCTCGGCTTAGGCTTAAGACAGCCTTTGAAAATCATAGCCAAAATTGTAGAATTTTTAAAGATTTTCTTGCCGTTCAAAATTTCTCGCCGCTGCGATCTAGTAGGCCTATTTTTATATCAAAATTATGCAGATTTATTCGTAGTACTGTGTTACGTCGTAATCAGGGAGGCGATGCTATTCTCCAGCTTCAGAAAAATAGAAACGATTGTAAGGTATTTGACCTTTAATAAAATAAGGGCTCATTCTAGAGCTGAGGGTACACGGAGCTACGGAGCTCAAGCTAAGCCGCATATTAATATTTTCCTTTCTCCATTTTCTCAGGGTGTAATATAACTTGACTTTTAGTCTGCCGACACATCTGTCATGGGATGTCAGGTGGATTTTTTTTTCTGAAGACTTTGGCTTGACTTGAAGAGCCCATTATACCCATCCATCCTTCAGAACTCCAGGGCTTGAGCTCAAACTCCAGAAGAATTATTATTATCTCTGTCCTTATATCATCCGGGGTCTTCGGCTGACTCCGACTCATCCGTCAAACTCACTTCAGCGAACTTCAAGTGCGTTTCACGCCATTAGATAGTAAATTTTCAGATCTGGTAAATAAATGTATTTTTTCAGGTAATTTTAGATTTTAATTTCGGTTTTTAATTTCAAACAAAACTTGTTTCAATGCACAGCTCAAGCGGTAGCCTCGGCTAACTGGCTTGCAAGAGTTTAGCCCAAAATGAACGAGGTTCAATTGACGGCTGACGCTAACGCTAACACACTTCATCCGAAGCTTAGGCAAGGGGCATGAAGATAGGCTATGTCATGTCAGGGAATGAGTGATGGAAGTGCCTAATAACTTGGAAGTTTGTGGCGAGGAGACTCTTCAGTCCATTTATTGGATAATAGCCATGCCAAAATTGACACTTCTCCAGGCAAAATTGTCCTGTCTGGCTGGACACTCTTCACACTCATAAAATAAGCACTTTCAGAGCAATGGACTTGGTCATGACGCCTTAAAAGCTTCGTAAGGTCGTCCAGTTTTCGAAAACATCGAATTTTAAGTCCCCTGCTCATTCAGGCTCTAATTTACCCAAACCTCCTTTACAAACCAGATGTTATCTACACACTCGACGAAGCTACTAGCATTGAATGAAAATTTTAAAATTCTTTGATCGGCATAAAAGCATATAACGAACTCGAAAATATCACAAGCGGATTATGAAAAGAACCTGAATTTTGCAAACAGAACAAGAAACCTGAGTATTTTGTAAATTCATCCTAGTTAATCGAATCATTAATAAAAATCAACTGGCATGGCGGTGCGGCGTAGTGGCCTCAACCGAAGACAACCTGAAACCCGAAATTAATGGCATACAGAACAGCAGTTGACATTTCCGTTCGTTTTTCCTTTAAAGATCCGCCGACACGACACATAAAAAATGGGACTCTTTGTCCAGCCAGCCAGACAAACATGTTGTTTTGATTACTTGACATTCACATTGCTCAAGACGTGAAAACCCAGTAGATTCTGAATTGCAAAAGCGGAATTTTATCAAGGTAGATGTGGGCTTAATTTACTCTAAAGTGTGTCGTGCTGTTTGAAACAGCTTTAAAATTATTCTTGAATTTCCAATGCGAATTTCAACGGAAGTGTCACGAGTCACACGTCAACATTCGATTAAATCAGTGAAAACCAGACCGAAAGGCACCTTGAATATTTAAAGTCGTTGCGGTTATTGGAAATTTCGCCAATAGTGGTTCGAAAGCAGCAAACGAAACGAGGAAAATCGCGGCGAAGCGTCGTGTCACGCCTACAGATGTTCCTTGAAATAGTAAACAAACGAAGTTGGTTCAAATAGAAGATAATCAATCATTCATCAAATTCAATTCAATTCCTCTCACAGCTTCAGACACTGTCACAAAGTCCTCATTTCCAAGCCATCAGTCATCTCTGGCCACACAGAAAAAAAATAGTTGTTCGACGCTCAATAACAATGCTAATACTGGAGTGCTCTCCATGTGTCTCACTCCCTCCAAACAGCCCCTCCGTCCTGTCTGATAATAATGAAGTTGAGAGCTTTTGATTGACACGCTCAACTGAGTTTTTTGGAGATTAACCCATCATCGTCGTCATTCAAATTCTGAAGAAGAAAAAAATTCAAAATCAAATATGTCAACTTACTACGCCTCTGAAGAACGAAACCAGTTCTGGAGACATTTCACAAAATGGAAAATAGTAGTGCGTGAGGCTTTCAGTTGAATCTGACGACGGCCTCAGAATGTCAAGTGATGTGTGGTCTCGGGTCAAATGAGCTTATTTTTATTCTAGAGCCTGGGCAAGGCGATTGTCAATTGTTACACTCACGATAAAATACAATTTCGAACCCTTGAACATCTTGGAAGCCACCAAAAATATCGAATCCATTTCGAATTTGATGTTTCAAAAAATATACTGGATTTATTTTGGTTCATTTTTTAAATCACAGATTTTATACTTGACTCAACACCTTACCTGAGATTTTAATGTTCGCTAAAAATGCAAGCCATTTCGAGCAGTATAAATTAGCTGCAATAACGCCGAGGATAAATGTTTAATCTGTGTATTAAAAATGTATGTCTGCCATATTGAAAGCTACTTTCCGGATGACTTTCCTCTCAAGAATTTATGACTTAATACGGAAATACTTAACTTATACCGAAATCAAACTTCAGAAATGCCTTTAAAATTTGATTCATATTTTGCATGAATTTTACTTTATGAACATGCTAAAATTCGGCGTATGTCTAACACACGTCAATAGGTTAGATCCAATATTACGAATCATGATTAATGCATTGTTTAGCGAGAAAGTGACCGCTTTCTATACAATAACAAATCTAAGCACGAGATTTGTATTAGAATATTTTTGATTTAGTTATTTTCCCTTAAATGCGCCGTAAATCTTGCGGTTTCCTTTGATTTCTACAGAAAATGCTTTGCGAAAGTAATTGAATTGCATGAATTGCGAGACTTGTTGGCCCTGAAATATTTACCGTCAAAGTGATTGCGCAATGTACATACATAATCCATCTGTAAGAAAACTAAATTCGAATCTTATTTAAGGCTAGTAAATCGCGTTTTTTGCTCCAGAAAGCCAGAATCCATTTCAATCTAATTCAAAACATTAAAACGAAAGCATTGCTTTGTAAATTATCGAACGGCCTGTTTTATTAACTTTATGTGTTTTAGAAATATTTTAAGTTCATTCAGCAGCTAGATTTATTTGAATATTGATTAGGCATTAGGCATTTAAAAATTTTCAAAGCATGGTAATATGCACTCGTGTGTTACTAGATTCTTCGGAAACTTTGTCCGCCTAAATTATGCCATCGATTTGACCACCATTTGGTCAAAAATAGTTAAATCCGAGCTACTTCAATTCCCGTGATCCTTGCTGACAGCTATGAAAAGGGATGACAAGTGTGGTGACCGCAAATCCAAGTTGACATCTGAGGGACTTCCTTAGCTTCGGTCAGGACTTAGTTCATGTCCAACATCTTAAGAATAATAAGGTATTATCCCTGTAGCGTTCCATGAACTCCTTGGAAGCCCTTGTCTTGTCCCTTCTATTGGGTATTAACTCAACACAAGCTTCAAGTAGTGTCCTGGGGATTCACCAGAATCCTGAAAAAGCAAAATGCCCAAGCTAAAAAGGAAAACTGCCTCGAGTTCCATTGGAATTGGAATTGGAAGGAAGCACTATGCCTTGCTTTTACTGCATGCATAGAGAGAGATGCTCGTAAGCTTCGTTCAATGCGCAAGTGACTAGGGAGAGATCCGAGGGGGACAGTGTTGGTGAGGATTTTCTGGGGATCGAGTCGGAAGAGCCTCAGAATCATACTCAAGCTCAGTTCGAAGCTGAGGAAATTTCAGTTGCAGAGTTGACTTCAAAGCGGAGTCACCGTACAACTTTGAGCTCTGATCAAAAGTTTACATTTTTCAGCATTTTGGGATTCTGAGTATTGTACTTGGAAGAAACTTCTGACAAACACAAGGACTCAAGCTGCAAACAGTGGAGAAAGCTTGCGAAAGTATTTCTCGTTTTGAAAAACTTTCACCGGCGTTGACGAAGCCAAGCTCGGTCGTGAAATTACTAAAGTTTGAAACAATAGTGAAAAGAGTGAGTTTTGATTTTGGAAATCTTGGAAAGCAATACTTGCTTGAATTACAATTGTTTTGACCCAATGGTTGTACTGGACGGTCACAATATGTTGGGAACCGGCCCTAACCAGTACCTTCAACCGGATTACTTGTCTCCGTTGCCGACTACAGTAAGTTTAATTCTTGATTATGCTGTGATTTCTCCAATAAACTCTTAGTTCTGTCGCTCTTATTTGCCTTTCAGTTGAATTATTTCGATTTCGACTTTATTAGTGTTTAACGCTCAAAATCAGCTTGGTTTTAGAAGGAGTAGCAAATTCACAACGATTTCTAACGAGTCGTTGTAAAACTTTAAAATAAATTTTGTATATGGATTCCTGAAACAGCTTTTCAATAAAATAACATAATTACTTATTACTACAGTACTAAAAATTATACATAATACAATATAATACTTCTAAATCGATCTATTACAATTGTTCTATGCGTCCACTATCAGCAATAGACAAAAAGTTGGTGTTGATTTACTTAGCAGACGTTTATTTTCAAATATATATCTGCAATAATAATTTAGTTATATATTTGGAAGATGACCTTTGGCAACTAATACCTCTAACTAAAAAATTTATTTTTTCAAATTTTCAGTTGGACGCTAAGAAAAGTCCATTGGCACTATTGGCCCAGACTTGCAGTCAAATCGGAGCGGATTCCCCCAACACCAAATCCCTGCTACCATCCATGGATTCTTCCAAGCGGAAGTCATCCACGAGCAGTGAATCCAGCTCAATTAACTTCAGCCATTCCGCTGATGCTGGAACCCCTGGTCAAAAGAACACTGACCGTGAATCCGTTCCGAGACCACGCAGTAGCAGCGGTGGAACGAGCAGCACGGGTAGTGCAGAAATGAAGCCTACCGCTCTGCCAGCTACCAAGTCCTCCTCATCCAACGGCGGAAAGTCCTCACCAGCCTTCAAACCCTACGAGTCAGTTCCAGTGTCGTCTTCGAAGGCGCAACGGGAAGAAAATGCAAATAATGCTCGGAAGCCAACACCCGAACCGCAACAGCAACAACATCACGAAAAGAGTCGGACCCCGTCCAAACGCCCTTCCAGCTCGCCCAATGAAACGCCAAGTGCTGCGAAACATCCGCGTAAATCCCCGCACGGAAGTGACAAGAAGTCCAGTTCCGGAGCTTCTTCTTCGGACGATGGCAAAAGTTCGCCAAAGTCCAATAATGACCAGGGAGCCTCGCCCATTATTCGCTCAGGGCTGGAAGTGCTTCATGGGCATGGATTGAGCAAGGATGCGTTCGGAAAACCTGGGTCAAGTGCGCTCTCAAGCCTCAGTGCCCTCGCCTCTCACTACCCGCCGGGATTTGACCCTACCAACCCGGCCAATCGCCCACCGTTCTTTGCCCCTCCCTCTGCCCACCATTTCATGGGTGGTGGATACCCGCCATCGGGATTGGGTGCCCCTGGTTCTCCGTACGTGAGTTATACACGGGTCAAGACGCCATCCGGGGCTGAGACCATTGTGCCAGTGTGCAAAGACCCTTACTGTCAAGGATGCTCTTTGAGTATGCCAGGACTCATGGCAAACGCCGCTGCTGCTTTTGCAGCCGCCTCTGGATTCCCTGGATTCATGCCGCCAGGCGCTTCTGGAGCTGGTGGAATCTGTCCAGCAGGCTGTGCTCAGTGCGACCATCAAAAGTACACTATTCCTGGATTCCCGGGTTTCTTACCTCCGGGTATGGGAATGCCACCAACATCTTCCGCCGGCTACCCCGCCTCCCTCCTCAGCCAACACGCTCAGGCCCAGGCAGCTGCCGCCCAACAGCAGCAGCAACACGCCCAGCGACCCTACATCTGTAACTGGATTGTTGCGGACACCTACTGCGGAAAGCGGTTTCCATCTTCCGATGAGCTCCTCCAGCACCTTCGTACTCATACCAACAACATGAGTACTTCCGAAGCGAGCAACCTGTCCGCCATGACCTCTCCAAGCTCACTCTACTCCAGCGCCCTGCTGAGCTCTCAAATGAGCGCCGCGGCAGCCGCCATGCACCGTACCTACCCCACACCGCCGCTCAGTCCTCACTCCGCCGCCCGCTACAATCCCTTCGGAGCGCCGCCAGGAAAACCAGGCGGTTTCGGGATCCCAACCACTCTCTCGTCACTGATCCCGCATCCTCAGTCGCTGGCTAATTACTACTCCTCGATGTCACCTTACGCGTTGTATGGCCAGCGAATCGGACCTCCCGTGCATCCTTAAATTCGAAGTGCATGTGCCGTCAAAATATAAGTCAAAGCTCGTTCTTACCAAAGGTTCAATTTTCAGTACTACCATCGACAATTCGAAACTTTTTAAGTTTTCTAAAAAAAACTGTGAATTTGTAGAAGTGATGTGTACAAAAAACAAAACAATTAATCGTCTTCGTATTTTAAACTATAGCTGCGTTGTAAATTGAAATTATTTAGATGATACAGTATACGCTTATAAACCTTTAGTTTTTATACCGAGCCCTGAACCGTATAATATCGAAAATCTTCAGCTGAAATTCAATTATAAAATTTGGAAATGACTCAAATTCATGACTGACTGTAGCCATAACTCAATTAATTATGAGACAGGAATGATATGAGTGACAGTCCGTGTGTTAGTCCTGATTATCATTGTTCTAAACCGGATTTACTTCTGTGAATGTTTACTCAAGAGTCAGAGTCCCTTCAGATAGTTCCTGTGTAACTTGTACTTTTGACCTTTACCTTGTTTTTTTTTAATGTGTGTCTTCTCATTTGAATGAATGCCTGTTATTCTGTCGTCGTTGAATTGTTTTAACTTGATTTTTATTGTTTGTTCCTCTTTGCTGTTTTAATTATTAAATTAAGCTTAGGTTAGGCATAGATTAATTAAAATGTATATGATACAGATTACTAAGCTCATCGTCCGTATTTTAAACTTTTAAAACAGGAGTAATAAGTTGACAAGTCGTCTAATCAAACAATAATTAAATCATTATACTACTACTTTACAAAGATTATGGACTACTCAGAAAGCAAAGTATAAATAAAATTTAAATGAAAATTAAGGATTATTGGGTCGTACAGCGCGCTTATTGTAATTATAATTCTAAGCTGTCGCTAAGCATGTTCGACACGAAATTTGCAAGCATATTGCAGATTGCAGTTAGATTCATCAGGATCAATAGTCAGTAATTAATTGATAATAATTCAATAGCGGTGCAGTATAGCCATACAAATTTTATTTTAAAGCGCTCATAAATAATTTCTTGAAGTGTTCATTGAAGTTCCGTCTCGCTGATTGAATTAGGGACGTGTTTTTACACAAAACATAAATTAGGTAGGCGATTTCTTAAAATTAGAAATTACACAGCAGCGATTTTTACGAGCATATACTAAATGTTTAAAAATTAGATGACAATTGCGCTATGGTTTTCAGCAATGCATTGTCCTAGCTAGCTGTTAGCCTGTAGCCGTCGGATCGGAAAGGAGACGAGAGATAATTGAAGAGAGATGTTGACAAGGATGGGGGATGCGGAATGTCACGTCAGTCGGCTCCGGCTTCCAAAAGTGCCCTCATGATTAATGAATAGTGTGGTTGACACAAACTCTCGCCATGCTCATTATAAGGACAAGGACAGGAGAGACACTCAAGTCAAGTGAGTGAGGACATTCAAGGAGAACCGTTCCTTCTGCTTTCAAAGTTGCTCTTGTTACTGCCCTATATAAGGGCAAAGGTGCTAAAAATTTAGCGGATTCTTATAGGCCTATTAGCGTTTTAAGCCCTTTTACTAAAATCTTT
>VNWX01003114.1:0-10783 GCA_009869905.1 Ceratophysella communis | reverse complement strand
AATGGAAAACTAATAATGGACCCCACTTTCACCTGGAATGAAAATGCAGAGGGATGGTTTTCCCAAGGGGGAAAGTCTCTCAAAATCAGTCTCTCAATATTTCGATAGGAAGTCCGGATTGAATAGTCTTCAATGGTAGTTCCTTCCATATGTCCAGCACCATAGGCATAGCGGGAGCGGGTTCTGCTCTGCCCTATTTGCAGCTCGTTGTATAGGCAGCGATTAACTGGCGTTTCGACAGTATGACACGAGCCAGAGCCAGATTGACCGTTGGATTAAACATTGACCTCTTAGACTTCAAATTAGCAAGATCGGTTTGTGTCAATTTCAATGTGGTATTTAATTGACCACACGCTGGAATCCAATTTCAAATTTTGGTGAAAATCTCAATGCTGTCAACGAAATGACCAGAAATGCTTTATGGAAAGTGCCTGCCGTGTAACACTATAGCCAGTATATTTTAGTACTAAATATCTATGAATCGAAATTGAAGATTGAGAGGTGCACACAAGACAAGACCTAGAAGACAATTAAGAAACGTCGGAGCAAAGTCGGAGCAAAAGAGCTTGTGAATTGAATTGACGAAACAAGATTTATTTATCCTAGTAATTTACAGCCTGAATCTGAATGCTTCTAGAATAGCTGCGATCTGTGATACCACTGTCGATGTTTGAGATGGAAAATTGAAGGAGCTTTTTAGGCTCGATCTCCGAATAACAAACTATTCGTCACGAAGCTATCAAATGACTCTACTTGAGTTTGCAGTAGGCACTGGCACTGGTATATCCTGAATATTCGTTAATGCGATCGAAATTTAAAGGTCAAAATCAGCGGCACATAAAGCTATTTCTGGCATGCTCAGAAATGCGATTTGAATCCATAGTCCATTCCTAGTGAGGATTCCATATACTCAGTGAGGATTCCGAATTCTCTCTTCAGTGAAAATTCCAAATGCTCAGTGAGGATTCCATATCCAAAGATGATTCCAAATTCTCAGTGAGGATCCCATATCCTCAGTAAGTATTCCAAATTCCAAATCCTCAGTGAGGATTCCAAATTCCAAATCCTCAGTGAGGATTCCAAATCCTCAGTGAGGATTTTAAGAATTTGGAATCCTGGAAATTCTGGAACCGAGTCCTAAAAGACTGACGATGACGACGACGACACACACGACGCTCGCTCGCGCTCCCATAAAACATCAGAATAGCACGAGAGAGTTGAACCCGCTCGCGCCAAACAAGAGAAATTCAAACAGAAACTCACAACAAAACTGTTCTTGAGTGTTTGAAGCTCAAATCAAAGCCAACAGACTGACCCGTTGCGTTGACCTGAACCCGACGAGTTAGTCATAGTCATAATTCAGTGGTCGCTGGCTCAGTCGACCGTCGCCTGTTTTCAATTTTATCAGTCATTCGTGCATAACAAGTTCAGGGGGTACCAACCAGCTGCGTGTCACACATCGTGCACATACACCACACCTAGCTAGGTCAGTTATTTGCACATAAACAGTGTTTTTGCTTTGCTTTGATTGCTTGATAAAAATTTCAAGAAACTAAACAGAAACTCGATTTTCAATTTTCCATAATAAAATAAGGCGGACGTTGTCGGCCACATCGATTAATTCCTTCTCATCTCACGGTCGGACAACGGAGGGGAATTCCACGCTCAAAGCTGGGTTGGTTTCATTACAGTTAACTATTTAATCAGAGTCGTAGTATGTCAAATGTCAATGTCAATCAAACATCAAAATCAAAAGTCTACAATATACAAATCCATTATTATATTTGACGCTGGTGATCGTGCATTTAGGAGCAACGATAGTGTCAAAGTCAATTGCCCGATTTCCAGAGCGTAAAATCCACAATGCACTGTCATCACATTTAGAAATTTTTTAAATTGTATTTGCATTTCAGATTCCAAAAGAATGCGTTCCCGACAGATTTCCGGTCAAGGCCCTTCCCAAAGTCAAACTCGAATAGAGAAGAAGGATAAAGATAAAGATACGGAAGCCAGCAGCCAAGCCAGCTGAGACAAGGGTCGTACCCTTGACCGTGAAACCCGCTAACACGGTGTCTCTCTATAAGGAAGAAGGAAATAAGACTGTTTTCAAGGCTGGACAACAGACTGTCGAGGTCAATGTTCGAATCAAGAAAACACCAACTACACCCGAGCCTAGTAGTGCTAAGGCCGTTTTAGTTGGATCTTCGAACAACAAAGCCTTACGTCGAGGTAATAATTAATTATTAATGCTTAACATAAGTAGTACAGCCAAATGTCAAATTCAAGCTTTTCTCCTACTCTGGCTAAGACGTTGGTAATATTTTACCAGGCTCGTGGGGAGACATACTGTCCCATTCAATGGTGGATGGACAACCATTCCACGATCGCCGTAGCCCTCGTGGAAATCATATGATCACCCAAACTGATTTAGACCAGAATGACAACCGAAAGAATCCGCTTGACCGTAGCCCACAAGAATTAGCCGCAGAACGGAAAGCTGAAGCTGATCAACTTCGAGCCCAGCTCATCCGCCGAGAAGAACGACGAATAGCCGAGGCGGAAAGATATCGGACTCAAGTTGAAATTGAAGCTCAGCGAAAAGCTGAAGAAGAGCGACATCGAGCTCAAACCGAACGTGCAAATCAGCAAACAGCACAGATTGAACAGTATCGACAACAGCTGGCACGTGACGAAATCCAACGGTCAGCAGAGGTGGAACGAGTTCGAGCTCAGCTGTCTCGGCTTCAAATGGAAAACGATGTCATGCGGAAGGAACTGAAGGCCGCATTGGAAGTCGGTCGGCACAATGACGAATTGGCTAAGGACTACGCGAACACGATCAATGAACTGTACCAACTCTGTACGCATTTGAAAGATGAGGTAGCTCAGCTGAAGAAGGCACAGAAATCTGAAGAGAGGCAAGGGTCCACTGGACGAGATTTCGGGGCTGGGGACACGCATGCATCAAACCATGTCCTTCCATCGTCTTCAACGGTCTCGACCATAACAACGCCTTCTCAACTGGTGCATTTCCAGTCTGGATTAAGGTAATGCAGCAGATCTAAAATACACGCAATAATTTATTGAAATAACCTGATTTATTTTCCGCACATTATTTTAGAGATGTCCGAACCAAAATTGAAACGGAAATGGCAGAACTGGATCGTCGAATCCCGACCCCACTTCCGCTAAACTCTGTGGAACGGGAGTTGACCGAAGCAGAAACTGATGCACGGCGAATCTTGACCCGGAAATTCCATGATACAGTTGACAGCTCAAGTGAACGGTCATTTGAAGGTTTTGACCATAGCTCAACGCAGTACCTCAACCTACCAGCTCGTCCACGGAGCCCTGCATGGGATCGCCTTTAAAATAGCTCAACCGAGTTGCGTCTCAATATAAGTCGTAAGTATTCCAAGCCTTGCACATACCAATATGGACATGAATACATCGTACTTACTGTAGTAATCTAGTATCACGTGGGTACTCAGCCAATTAACAATGCCTTGAAACTGGCAACTATCGTAAGCATGTATAAAGTCAGAAGTAAGTCTGAAAGCTTATATGGGCTCTCCTACCAGTTTACCCAAAGTCATTTTATCCACGGACTATTTTATCCAAATTTATTTACCCACGGGCAATTTGACCCAACGACTTTATCACCCAAATCCATTTGGTCTAAAAATAAAATAGGCTAATCTATTTCCCTATTTCTGTTATGCCTTTCTCTTATTTCCAACAACGATAAATGGTAAGCAACTATCAGTTTACCTTCCAGCCAGCCAACAGTTAAGTTCTTCCCAGCTCAAGTATGAAGCACATAATAAATATCATCCAATCGACCAAAGGCAAAGCCATGACACAAGTCGATGGCAGCTTGTATTACTTCAACTCTGTGCGTGGTGACACAATATACTGTAAATGCATACACTACAAAAGAGGATGTCCATCCAGGGCTGTGTTGAAGAAACATGACGAGGAATACAGCTGCACCTCATTGGACAAGAAAACACACCAAAATCATCTCACGAACCAGCATATCGCTGCCCATTTGACGATGTTGGACGAAGCCAAAAAACTAGCTATGCAAAATTCCACGATGGCCATCGCAGATATCGTTTGCAAAGTTGAAAAAATGCAAGTGGATGTCGAGCAAGAAATCCCAGGCTTGGTCGCCGAAGAGTCCCTGAAACTGCAAATTCGCAGAGCACGAAGATGGGTCTTATGAGAGTGCTCATTAGGTGATTGATGAGCGAGAGACCGTCAAAATCCCAACAAAACTATTGCTAACTTGGCGTGGAGACTCGTTCCTCATAAAAGATTAGCGATGTATTTTCAATTTTAGACATTTGGGTAATTTGGATTTGGGTCATATATCAATTGGATAAAATTGACTGTTGGTCAAAAAATTTGGATAAAATGGTTTTTGGATAAACTGAATTGGGTAAACTGGCTGCACGACGCATATCCATTCTTTTATACGCCTAAATAATTGTAATTGTAGCTTCAACCTGGTCGCCGTAAATGCAGGCAGATTTGCTCAGCACTATAAACTGATATAAAATATAGTAATGCTAGCTACTAGATAACTACCGAGTTCACGTGTAAAACAGTTGACTGGCCTCATATTTCATATTTTTGTTGTCCATTATCTATACCTCTTGCAAATGCACCTGGCTGAAAGTACCTATAATTTTCTGAATTGTTATAATTTATATTTAAGGCTCGATTTTGAATGTGTTTTATTTAGGAATTTGTTATTTTTTGCCTGAATAAATGAGCATGTCCACTTAGTATTGAGACGAATTAACGGCTCAATTTCTTGAATTTACGGCGCTATTAAGTCATGTTAATGTTATATTAGGTCAGATTTATAATTTACTTTTAGACTGTAAACTCTGCTGTATGGTCAGGCCTGCCTGAGTTTGGAGCCCTTAAAAGGTTTTTGAAATGGGTTTGGTTCGAGCCGAGATCGAGAGTCAAAGTCAACATTTCAATTTACGATCCTGTCCTTGTGTCTGTCTCTCTTCCGTCCGTAACTTTCTCTCAAGAAAAAGAACGCCGAAGCCCGAGAAAACTTGAATTTTCATAATCGATTTCTCTTTCGTCCCTCCGCTCCGTTCCTCTGACTCGCGGTCTGAGCTTAATAGACTAATGGCACTTGTGAGAGTACTCAGGTGTCAGAATCACTTCGGAAACCCGTTTGTCATTTGTTCTATGAACCTCCGAACCGCAGCTTCACCCAAACTTAACTTCCTAACTGAATAAGCGGCTTAAATGCCAGGCCACTTTCTCCTGCTTGCTCAAATATATGATTCAATTAAGCATGGGGAGCGTCATGGCCTGGGCCACTTTCGTGTCGGGAACCTAATTATAATTATGTATAGTGCTAGGTACGGGCTAATCATCGATCGTGATCGCGTGCGAAATCCCTACCCCAGATCGTTACTGTCTTACCTTTGCGAGATTGTCAAAATTATCTCGGATGAAGAGAGCCCCCAGAGCCATGCCCATTTTCTTGTTGGTCCACTCGACGCACTGTGTCCAGCGACTTCGCTCCGTCGTAACGCCCATTAGCACTTTACGAAAGTCCATTTTTGTCTCTTGGAACTTGTCCACGAGGTGAGAGGTCAGCTCCATGAGCACACGCCAGATCACGTAGTTCTGTACATGCCCTGTAGGTTGAATTAGATGCATCTAAGATGGCTGCGAAATTTCGGCGTATCAACGGAATTACCTTGGCTCACTGTGTTTGAGAATAATGGCCATTTTCTTAAGATAAGGGAAGGCGTATGATACGATAGGCTCTCCAGGCGTGAGCCCTGGAGTACTAAAGGTCGTTTGGAAGTAATCTCGCCAGGCAAAGCTCGGAATTTCCGCTTCAAGATCGCCCAGGTCTGTTTTGAGGTAAATGGCACTCGTGTCATGGCGATCCGCTTCTGGCATCGACACCTGAAAAATTATCATCCAAATTGTACCTTGATTTTTACCAAGAGATTTGATAAATATTTTAATTACGTTAGCAAGGATGGTTTCAAGGACCAGTACATCATGGAAGTCCTTCTTGGCAAAGGCTCGGTCGGCTCCGAAAAGTACTGCCAGCTCGACCATGTAGCGGTGATAGGCATCTATTTCTTTGGAGACGTTCAGGAAGTAGTCTCGGCTTGGTAGGCCTAATTGCATCTGGTCGATCTGTAATTCGAAAAGTTAGTGGATCTAACCAAGAGATCTTGCTAAAATTTTATTTTGAATATGCGCTAGTATATACATGTCATATTGCGTATGATATGAATGCACGCCTAATTTAATTCACCCTTTCTTTACACCTAATTTCGTAATTCCGTAGGGATGCCTCATGCACGTGGCATCTGGTCGGCAGCTCTGTTGCCCGCAACTCTTTAGAATTATAAATTGAATTAAGATGCCCATGATGCTCAGGCCTTCTAATTTAAGAAACCTTACAAAATCATTGCTGCTCAGTCTGTCCATGCTGAAATATCAGAGCTAGCCAATTCGTCTGCAATAAGGAACTTGAACTCCAGTCTGAAATTTGCGGAATTAAGATCTCTGCTGTTTCTACTCCGTCACGGATACGGACCTGATGTCTTGGCCGTTTCTTATATGAATCAGCTTCAATTTCCAGCGTCCTTTCATTTCAGTAGAATCTGAAGCCGGCGGATGTTCACGGAAGAGTCAAGATTAGAGATGAATGATTGGAAACATTGAAAGCCTGCTTTTGTTTCCTCTGCTCGCTCGGCTCCTTCAATTCTTATTTATTGTGATACTTCTCGGCTCAGTTTCAATAGTAAATAAATATACGGGGTTGCTAAGATTAGTTTCACGACAAAAGGGATCAGAGATGCATGGCGTAAAATGCGTAAAATTAGCTGCTGGCGAGTAAAAGCGGGCGAGTGAAAGCACACGAGTGAAAGCGGGCGTTATTAGAAGGCCGGCTCGAAGAAAGACATAAATTCGTAGACTATAGATTCAATTATTAATCGAAATTCCGCATTGAAGCGCAATTTGTTCGCTCTAATCTGTCGAGATCACATCCAAAACTCTTGCTGAAGCACCACACTATCTCTTGAGCCCATGAATCATTTCAAAAGGTTAATGTATTGACAAATGGAATGAGGTCTTATTTATCTTCCTCTCCATTCAGAAAGGCAGGGGCTATGCCGTTCGTTCTAATTGAGCTCTCAGATCACAACAGAGCCACATAACTCTTCCTTTCAGCTAGCCACTACACTACAGAATCATTGGGGCCAGACACGCCGAAAATTTCCAATTTTGCTACACAGAGCAAAAATCCCAAAAAACCCAAGCCCTTTGGCGGCTCATGTCATCTCTCCGCAGGACTTCTGCCGTACAAACTCAATTACGAAATGGGAATCGGCAGGAAATAAGAATTTCATGTTATAAATAAGCAATGTGTAGCTGTCTGAATCTATGTTTCTGTACTACCGTAAGTGGAAGGTAGACACCATTGGGACTTAAAGTCTTACTCACCTGTATGATGTTATTGGAAGAATTTGTGTCATCCGGTCCAACCCAGAGCTCTACCACAACGCCCATGTTCAGCCGTGCTCGAACTTTCCCCAGTAATGTTTCCACTGACATTGACGTGTTCCACGAGGGACCGACGACTACTGGCCAACCGCCTAATTCACGAACTAGCGTCACGAGTGGTTCTTCGCCCACGTTGCGGATACCACCTGGAAATTAGGGGGAAGTAATCAAAGGAGAACTAGTTTGCGGGACTGGACTTTCACCGGAGAGAAAGTTTACGAATACATCTAATCGAAGTTACCACAATAAAATATTTAATGCAGATCGTACATCGCAATAGCGATTTGCAAGTATCCAGTGTTTTCGATGTTTTCTGTTTCACGTACGATTGCTCAATTTTCATTGGATAAGATTTTAAAAAATGAAGTTAGGCACTTACTAAGATTCATACAAGAAACATAGAAATCTTTGGCTTTCTTCGTGGCATGAGAGTCGGTTTGACTTATGGGTTCTTCTAGTAGACCTAAAAAATCAAAATATCGTTGTATTAATTTTTTAAAGGCGTTATACGTTATACCCATCATTGTATAGATTTTGTCCATCAAGATTATTTAATATTTTAGTGCAAAATTGTAGCCTATACTGTAAACCAACATTTCCTGATAAAATTAATTTCAATTCAGGTAAGCTAGATAAAATTAGGTTACCATGTTTAAATTAAAATAATATTAAATACGACCGATGATAGTCGGCATATTGAATGGACAATAGCTCTACAATAATGGACATAGTCTTATTCAAGAAAAATTGCATATCCATAAAATTAATTTTTTGCTGATACTTTTTAAAATAACTTGTATTTGGTCGGAGAGTAACTTCAAAAGTAGAGATAGAGGAACGATCGTCTGGTATTAAATGCTGCTTATTCCAATTTCCACAGGCAAATTGAAAAAAATCTTCGCAAGGGTCTGCTGTGAGATCCATTGCACCCAGCAAGGACGCCGCTACAAAATATAAAAATTTTAAAGAATTAAAAATGCATGTTTTACTGTGATATCATGGGCAGTGTAGATAGAGTACTATATTGTAAAATATGTATGGTGAAAGCAAGAGAAAGCCGACTTACCTGTCCGAACACAAGCGGAGTCTGAGACAGACCGTTCGCTCGCCTAGAATAATTCGTGAGATTAAGTCAAATTAAAGCTCCGAGATTACTTCCTTCCGCTCTTGTACCTAACCCCCAAATTGATGAATATGTATATGGCTACATGCACTATGCATACATGGGAATCAGAAGTGAAAGCTACAACTGCCTTTCTCTAGCCCTGAAGCAAACACATGCTTGGAAATGGAAATAACGTGTTGTCGGGGTTATGCACAAAGTGGAGAAAGTTGTAGGGTGAAAGCTCCACTCAAGCTCATGTAGACTTCCAGGGGCAAGTTTTACGGATATATGTCAACTGTGTATGTGACAAATCTGAGCGAGGGTGGGTGTCAGTGTTACCGTTAGCTTGATGCAGGGTGCAATTTTTATATGCAATTTAATATGTAGAATGTTTCCTGGAGAAAGTCAGGGTGAAAGTTGCATCTAAAATTGTGCTGAATGAAGTTACTAATTTTGATTTTAGAACCATAAACTAAAAATCTTGTATTAGATATTTTCAGATTGCTGATTGATTTAGATTTGAAATCAATTTATGCATATTTTCAATAAAAAATACTAAAATATTTGGTCAATCAAAATATTGAAAATTCAAAATATAAAATTTCAAAACAAACTTTTCATTTACGACTGCGTACCATAAAATCCTATAAAATATTTAATAAAATTTGACATACTACTCGATCCTCGTGTCAGGAGATACAGCGTTACACACAGAGAAAGCACTGCCACTATCAACGCAACACAGGCTGTCAGTTTCCATTTATCAGGTCGCCACTGTTTCCGGGGTTCTCGACCCACATGGTTCGATTTACTAGAATTATTTATCGGTCTGGGGGTGAGTTTAGGTTTAGGCAAATTTCCACCGCCACCACCACAGGGAGGAGGGGGTGGGCGAAGTTGAGCTGGTGGATTCGTGGGCGGAAGCGTCCGGGTCACTACCACTACACTCTGTACGCCGCCCTCCATAACCCCTGACCTCAATTAAGGACAAAAGAACAAGTTATCTTGTTTTTAATTAAAATTTGAATTATTTTATTAGAACTATCTTAAATTTTACACGGCATTGTACTAGTGTTTTGGCCTTTTTTCACAGAGATGCTGGAAGTCCATGACTAGTCACACGTATCTCCAGAGGACAACTAACCTGCCTCTTCCCTCGCTCACATTCTTTTTTACCACACCGGAGAGATGCGTTTTCGTTTTTCGTCTTCCTGATCTTCTCTTGTAGCGTCTTTTGCCTGATCTCGCCTCGGCGTCTTGTACTGGCTCGCTTTTTCCTTATTGCTCAAGTCAAATTCATAGTATCTACTGGAGAAAACTAAGGATTCTCTAGTGAGTTGGTTGTTGGAAGGAAAATGCTGGAGTAATTCTGCAACACGTCTTTTCATGGATCTCCGGTTGGAGATGAAAATACCTAATAAGAGTTTTCTTTCGTACAATAGCGTGGTTACATGAATGAAACGTGTGAAGGACGTGTGGCTACGGCTACACTGACATAGAACATTGGAGCTAATTGGAATTAGATGTTGCGAATTGCGAAGCTTCGTATAAAAAATACTGAAGAAATACCTGAATGTATGTGTAGCAGAGATACGTGCTTATGCAAGAGGTTTCTGAAGCCAAAAAAAAACGCCAAAATCTTGAAAGTATTTAACGTTAAACCAACTTAGCAAGTATTTTTTTAGGCATTTTTGGCCCAGTTTATTCAACACGCAAAAAATCTCCAAAAGCCCTTCACTATATTGTTATTTAATTCCGCAAATCCAACACGAAAATTCCGGTGTGATATCCTTGAAAGCAAAATACGCATCGTTTAAGAATTCCGTAAATAATCTAGACTATTTGGAGATGGAGATGAAGATGAACTGTGCTTAACGCGACATGTAAACCCTTCAAGAAATCTTAACAATCTGATTTTGAAATACTTATAATTAGTTAACACAATTGACATGTTATTTAGAATGACGTCAGTGTTAGTGGGCAGGAATGCATCAATTTTACACGTCCATGCTGAATCAAGCTAAAATAATATTTTATTATTTAGCTACACAAAACTAAATTTTAGTGTGCTTTCATAAACTTTCTCTGGTGAAAGTTGGAAAAAGCTTG
>VNWX01003113.1:0-10783 GCA_009869905.1 Ceratophysella communis | reverse complement strand
ACGCAATACACCATGAGGGTATATGATTTTACCACCATCTCCACTGTTGTGTATTATTATATACCCTGCTGGTATTCTGCTTATGGCATTTGTATGTTACTGTCATATCGAAAATATGTGTTACGGCTAACTAATACTGCATTTATAGGACGATTCGAGTGTTATGTGACAGGTTGAAGTTATGACCAGCACGCATTTAAAACATGATTCGATCGACATACGTTCGATCGACGACGCACGTTCGATCGACGACGTACGTTCCAATGAGCATGTACTTCATAATGGTAATGATAACCAATGACCATAGCATATGAATTATGTGATGCTCGAGGTGTGTATAAACATATACCCTGGTGGTACAGGAGGACATTTAACCTTTAACATGGGATTTATTTCCCGACTTGCCGAAAATACTTTCTATCTCAGAATCTTATAGGTTATTTGGCCTGGGATTTTTACTGAATATTGGTAGATACATTTCTGAGGAATACATGGGGGTCCCGATAACCTTTTCGAAAATTTCTTTAAGAAAAAAAAATCAAGAAATGGGGGTGTTAAAATTATATATCCTGCTGGTACAGGGAGGGTTAAGTCAATATCTTTCAATTATTTTCTGCTTTTCTTTTTAAAAAAAATAGAGACCCCCTCGGACAACTTACTTTCTTTTGAGAAGCCAAACTGTTGGGCCACACGAATAACTTTGTCTGCTTCGAAATCACTTGTGATTCTCTTTCTCTGAATAAGTTCAGCAATAATAGGAAGACCGATGTGATTGGGAATTCCCTCCAAGTACTTCACTCCAATCTATAGCGCAAATAAAATGTGCTGTCAACATTATGCAAAATTATATTTGCATTCATTCACGTACCTCCCATAGAGCAGGATGTTCCATGAGATCAATTCCATACTCTCGAACAAAGTCATGGCGAATTGGAGCCACCGCTCTAGGAGTAAACATCATAATTAAAACTTGGGCAGAAGTTAAAAGAGAAGAACTTTAACGTAACTGATTCACTCACTTGTAATCAATTCGTGAATCCGCAACACTTGAATAAATTCCACCAATATAAACGAGGTCAGAGAAATGAAGCGGAAACCATGGATGATTCCAATGTGACTGCATGTCTTTTAGAACCTGAAATAATTGTAGTAAAGAAAACGAATATGATATTAAAACATATAACTTCATAGTACTATGAATCCCTGCTGGTCTGGACATCGGATTATGTTTCGACACCTACCGACACGATATCGTAGTCCATAGCCGACAAAATAATTTCATCGATCGGAGAGAGAATAATATTGAATTCTCCAAACTCATCAATTGCCTTTCGAGCATAGGCTCTAAGAGATGCTGGACGAATGAGAGGATATTGGTAGTTGAGCATCATGGCTAAATACTCATACCAAGTCGTCAAATACTTTCCAGCTTCAAGGAAACCCTCGGGATCTCCACGCAGCACCTATTGAACGAATATAAGTCAAATTCAAATGTATCCCAAACACGCGATTTCTCCCAATCCCAATTATTGGTCACATCGCAGTACCTTCGCCAGCAGTGTAAGTTCATTAGACCCAGCAAAAGCTCGGCTTCGCAATCTGTTCTCACATTCCTCGTGCCACTCGTTCCAAAGTATTCCAAACTCCGCAGTGGTGCTTGCGGTTGGATCAAAAACCGGCTTCTTTCTCATTAGCTCAGACATCAGCTCAAGCTGTTGGCTTAAAACAACCGATTTCTCCGGATTCAGGTATTCAAGTAACTTAGCAGCATCCTGAGTTCTACCGTGAAAAGTATGAGTGTTTATAACTCCCCACAGTTTTTTCAGGTTCTCTGGGTCGAGATCAGGAAGATCGGGAACGAGTGTCACTATTACGTCCTCCGTGGTATCAAAATTGTGTCCGATCCAATCCATATAATATGGGAGGATTGGAAGCTCTGTAATGGTTAAATTACAAATAAATGTACCAAGGACTTAACTTGTACCTTAAAACAATGCTGATACCAATTCCAGTTCCAAGTACGTACTCACCAGGATGAGAAGTTATGAACATTATTTCACAAAACTGCCAAACACACTCCAAATAGGAGTACAACTGTCCTAAATCCGCTGAATCTTGATCCCGTTCATCTGTCAATCTCAATGAGTTAATGAGCTCGTTAATCCCAGCACGGTAGCTTTGGCTTAGCTTTGCAATAATCGAAGAAGAAACGGGAGCATTCTTAGCATTACGGAACTAAAAAAAATATAGCAAAACTCGATTAGTGGGTGACCATAATATAACAATTTCGTAATATTAAAACACTTTTGACTTATTACATGTTTCCTAGCTGTGCAAAAAATCTCGACGGAAGAGGTGACCAAGTTCCGAACCAAAGGATTGTCAACAAAATGTTTGAACTGGAATATGTAGACATCTGAAAATTAAGTATAAATGAGTAACAATGCTTATTATTGTACATAATAATATGTTTACATGTGACATGGACATGGGTTAACTTTACCTTCCATGTTGGACCCCGCTAAGCCTGAGGTCACCAAGCCGGTGGGGCCAAATGAGAGGGCGGGCTTCGTGTTCCCTCTAGACTCTTCCATATTTCTGAGTGGCCAACATTATTTGCATTTGCTCCTTGTGCCTTGACCTGGTCTGACCCTTGAAATTAAAGTATAGCCGGTGAGCCGCCGCCGCCACTCAAATGTTGAATGTTGTGTTTTTTTTAATAGCGCCTTCAGATTTTGACGCGGGAATTAGGATTGATTTGAACATGGGCATACTCCGATCTCCGATACGCGGTTGTTGAAGACAGCGTAGTTATCGTATCGCAGCAATTCGTCATTGATCATTAAAAGTTCTAATAATTGGATTTCAGCGTTACCTCAAGAAATGTCGCGATTCCTAGAGACCCTTGACCTCTCTCCGGACTCGGTGTTCCATGCTAAGTCGCTCGTAGTTGTCGATGCCCAAGATGGAGTAGACGGAAGTTTCGTGCTGCACTCGCTGGCTGCAGAATTCGAGCGACTATCCGGTGATGGAAAAATGCTTCTTCTTTTGAATCATCAAACTACGGGTCATTGGACGTCTATCGCAGGAAAACTACGTTGGAATCTTACTCAAGCTAAAGGTGAAACTGAAACGAATTCGTAATTTTAGCAGTTTTTAATCTATGATTTCAAAATATTCCATATCAATAACACCTAAATTTTACTACGTAATTATCAATTTTAAACTCATGCATTTTCATTTGCAGACCAAGGACGCATAGCTGTAATTGACGTACAGAAAACAACATACGAATTTTTAATACATCCTGAACGGAATATACACGACAGTGATTTCATAAACCCGGAAACTCATTCCCTCGAACTGGACCACCTTTACGCTAAATGCCTCCAACAAGTGAATAAGCTTTATCCTTCAGAACTGCATTCATCAAAAGAAAAATCTAAATTGCTAATAATCCTTGAAGATCTCACGAACATCTTCCATACAACGAAGAAATCGAATAACACGATAACTGTTTTAGAATTCCTTCGAAAATTGAGATTCACCCGACCGGATTTGGACATTTGTATTGGGACGCTAGTCAACTCGACTAAAGGTGGAAGCAACGCATCAAATTTCTCAAGCATTGTTGCTAATGTCCTACCAAATTTGGTTTTTAGTGTCAGTCCTTTGAAAACGGGATTTTCATCAAAATATAACGGAATGCTGAGCGTTCGTCAGGAGGAACGCGTTTTTCATATTGAAAACCCGAGTTTGGCTACACAAAAATTTAGAGAATATCACTATAAGCTTGAGGAGAGGGGTGTCAAGCTTTTTCCTTTGTAAAGTGCCGCGTTTCAATTTTTTTAATCTAATGGCTTGAGTTTATGCAATTTAATAAAATGAATGACATATTTACTCACAAATGTAACTATTTTATTACGTATGAATAGCAACGTACATATTCCACTATTGTAAATCTTAATTATATACACAAAATGAGCCGGAGTAAGCCTTAGCCTGACATCAAAGTTTCACATTGAATTAAAATTAGAATTACTCTAACTTCAAATCCGTACAGTGAATCCATTACATCATTTTGAGTTAAATAATCTCTAGCTGCAGTAATGAATACAAAATTGCACTCGTGTACACTGGTCATATTCCAGAGAAAATATTTCAAACACTGCTATTAGTATTAGATTTCTTCTAACGCGTGATCGACACTGTCATGTCCTTCCGAAATTGTTGGTTTTATCCTAAAGTTCATTCAATCACCAATATAATTATAGCAGAACCAGAGTACAGCTTACATTAACATAATAAATGTAAACCGTGTAAACCATGACACATGAACTCAAACGAAAAGAGGCTAAAAACAGAATCAAGTAGAACAATAAAAATATACGGAATCAATAATTCGTTACACAAGTGTACTGCAGAATGTTGAGCTTTTAGCTCTAGAGATTATTTTTGCACAAAAATATATTTTTCCGGCTACGCTAAACACTACTACTTACTAAATAGTATTTCGCCACTGTTAAACCCGTTAAACCTCACACAAGTCAAGCATAGCGAAAGTCCCTCGTTCATCGGTTTTAAAATGAATTGTATTTAAGTTTGCAATTAACTAATGACAAACGCAATTACCCACCAGCAACAGCTGGAAACTGAAATATAATCCTTAAGTAATGCGTTTTTCGATTCCGCAACAACAATATTATACGGAATTTGATTTGACTCTTTTCGTTATCGGTTATAAAAGCGACGTTAAATCGTTAAATTCATCAAATTAATTGTATTTATAGAGAGGAGTTATTTATGATTTTATGTTATGTGTCTGAACATATCAGTGTTCACTGTTTAATACTTCTTCGATCTCTTGGAAGCCGACGTGGCCTTCTGAGCTTTTTGAGCTCGTTCTTTTGAAGGAGTCTTACGACGTGACACTCGAGGGATTGGAAGATGAATTCCAGATTTTTGGGCCGGTGCAGGGCTTGGAGTGGCTTCTTCATCCTCTTCGTCACTGGGGGGTAATTCCTCAATTGTTACACCATCATTGGCTTCCGCCTCAGTGCGAGTCCGGTGACCTCGCTGTTGAATTTGGAGCTGGTTTCGGTCCCGGTGATTGTGGTTGTAAGCAGGGTGAGGGTTGTAGCCTGGACCAGTGAGAGCTGGACCGAGTGCAGAGTGGTGTCCGCCATAAGCCCGTTGACGCCATTCCTGATTGAAGACTGGGGCCTCCTCTGTCATTTTAAGAAATATTCGATTAATAAAAATAAATTAAAAAGTCTCTGAGCTGCAGCTTCAATTAATATTTTGTTCGTCAAATCAGATAAAAGGTAAGATCACATTGATTCATAACCGATGGCGATTACGCACATCGGTTGCAACATGGTAACATCATTTCGACCAGATGGCACTAAAATAACATTCGCTCAAAAGCGAAACCAAGAACGCGTTATTATCAAACCGTGGGAAAATAATACCGTACCTTCTGCCAAATTGATGAAATCCTCGCTTTGTTCACGTTGTCCAGTATTCATGTTTTCTTCGCGTTCTACGACGTGACCTCGATCACCCAAGTGCCGTCCAACAGACATCTTTTTAGTTCCGGACCGAGTATCCGTGAGCGTCTTCCGAGTCTCCTTCACTCCACCTGGACCTTGTCTTGTTGCTGATGAAGCCTAATCAAATCAAGTATTAGGATATCAGCATTATGAAATTTAAAAAAAAAAATAGTCGCGGTTTTTTATTCCTGATGAAACAAAACTGAAATGGTCAGTTTGTCAGTTTACCTGATAAACTTGAGGTCGACCATCTGGACCAGAGCTGACGGACATTACCGAAGTTGAGGAGAAGCAATGACTGTTCGGATCCGACATCATGTCACTCTAGAAAATGAAATAACAATTGAAATCGTAAGTAGCAGAATGCGTAGATTAAATATAACTTTACGAACAAATGCTCTATTTTAGTTTGAATACTGCACTTACCAAATTAGGAAATCCTCCGAATGGACTCATTCCCATTCCCATGTTTCCCATACCCATTCCAAGTCCGAGACCAGGAAATCCACCTCCACCAAATGGTAGCAAACTTGAATGTTGATGGCCCATCAGACTATTTCCGAACCCACCGCCAAATCCGGGTCCTCCGCCTCCACCTCCAAAAAAGGAATTCATCATCCTGTTCATAACTCGATGGTGATGCCTGTGATTAGGAAAAATACAAATACAATACTTGCAGTTGCTAATTGCTTAGTTGCGACCACTTCAGGGAAGACGTAAGAATGATGCATAGCTTTCACTTTCTATGAAAATATGACATTTTACATTGTTATTATAATAAATTGACAAATTACCCGAAAATATCCTGGTCCATCTTCTGCACTTACAACTTTTCTGCTTTTATGTCAGCAATACTGTAAAAGACAATTAAGACCACATTACGTTTGAGTTTATGATCCTGCCTTCCCTACCAAGCAGGCTGTATTCGGCGACGAATAAAATAAGCCGTGAACTCGCAACGATATCGTATAGTGGCCACACCAGGACAGGACTTTAACATTTAAATACATACTATAATCAATATATTCTGATTTCTAAAATTCGATTTGTACGGTATAGATTTGAATACAAACATGAAAGCTCTAAGTACTTCTTAGAGTTCACACGTTCAGTCATTATCATCAGTCATCAGTGGCATTTATGCGTTACTCGCAGTTAATTTTGTCAGTACTTCGTGCTTACGTGTTTCCAAACTTTGCTAAGCCGCCATATTGGATTCAAACATTGCTCACACAACTGACAAAGCATGACAAAGTACTGTAGGTCTCGGGTCTTCGGCAAAAATTAAAAGTTTTTAGAAACCACCTCCATGCAAAGCAGTTACTATAAAATGGTTAAGTAAGTACTAAAAAGTGGTAAGCGGTAAGCGGTGCACAGGCAGTTACTAATTGGTCTTTTTACTGTTTTGTGCTAGCTGTTCAGTTCATATCCATTTTGCATAACGCCAACACCTAACAACCTTTTTACGTTTTTATTACAAGGTACACGGCGGAGTGATACCTGTGTCACATTTTGTGGTACCCTAAACCCACACCCTATGCCCTAGGTCATAGGTTCGTTCATCTGTCATCATGAATGACAAATGAGGCTACGTGCTACGTCTTAAGTACTCCTTTAAGTTTACAGGTTCAAATTATAATTTGTAATTGCATTATCGCAGGTACCTTCACAATACACAATCAACAATAAGATAAGATCAGTCATAAGTACGAGTTACCATATATGTATTAGATACCATTTACTATTATATTACACATTACTACTACGAGCGACCATTATTACTAAAAATGGGCCCAAAACTTGTACTTACAACTTACCAGCAGAATTTACAAGGATTGAGGATAAACAGCGACTACGATTACGACGACGACAATCAAACTGTTCTCTCAATCAATCAGTCAATAATGTTGCTGGACTCTGAATTGTTGATTGTGTTAAAATGTTGTTATCTTCTGCTGTTCGTTCGTGTATCTACCTGCCTGTCTGTTCACTGCACTGCTACTGCACCACCACCTCCAAGTACGTACATAAAAACGAAGTTCCGGAATGTTCATGCCACTTTTACGTGCTATATTTTTGACACCACTTGCCGGATAATAAAACGTGATATATTGCCATAGATGCACTTGTAAACATGCGGTAAGATGACAAGAGCCTAATACTAAGCCTAATGTACAGACTGGCCAATTTCGTCCCCATTCCGTGCCCCCCGCCCCCAGGAACAAAGGAGAGATTTTCTCGAAATCTCAGGGCCACTTTGCGCAGGATATGTAGGCTCAATTTATAAACAACTATTGATTTCAGCCCTAGCTTCCATGCACATGGAAAACTACTATTCGTCATAGGCTCAAATGCGAGTGCATTCGGAAATTGAGCTTGTGCCAAAAAACCTTGCAGAATTATCTGCGTTAGTTTAAGCAGTCGGAGTAGTAAAGGTTATGAGGTCTGCGAACTGACCTAGTTCCATTGTTAATTGTTGGCACAGTGGGAGCTTATACAATGGTGTAAATTGCTGATCGGCAGCTTATGTCCCGTGTCCCGCTCGACAATTACTTCAGAATTTTTGTCTATAAATAATACTTAACTATTTTAGCGCATTATTTTAGAAATGGCTACTTAGAGCTCGTAAAAATTTAAAGCTTATGACTTCAATTCAACAAATATGCATCTTTCTAATTTCTAAGTATGCGGCTGTATCTAGTGCTCAGCTGTTGTCGTAAAATAGTTAGAAAACCCGTTTATTAAGCATGCTATCGAAATCGAAAGCGCATGATCGTGCTAATGCTGATAGCGCAAAGGTTAGCGAGTGTTAGCCCTTGCTTATGAGCTCATTTTACCAATAAATTGTTGTCGGCAGCAGTGCATCATTCTTCAGACGAAATAGCGATTCTTACCAAGTTGTACTAATTATATTCGTAATTACTGAATTTATTAAAATGCAAAAACTGAGTCTGCTATCTTATTCATGCAGCTATATACTGTTCTATTACCTAACTATTATAAAATTGTACATGTAATGTATAAAATCAATTATTACACTATAATACTACAAGTATAAAAAACAATAATTCAGAAATTTACATTTTAAAATCTTTAATCTAGAGAGTATCTTATAACAACTATTTGCTTACACTAACTTTTAAAACTTAATTTAAACTTAATTTCTAGTTTGTAATGGGGGAGAAGAATACATATAATAAAATCAACACACGGCTTGGATGTTGCTATTGCGGAATAGAAAATATATCACTAATAAAACATGGTGTAAGTACTTTACTTTATGGGACCGATTTGATTGTCATGCCTGAAAACTATTGCGAAAGCTTTATTTGGAATAAAAACAAAAGCCTAGGAATCGTAATTACAAATTACAACCTTCGTTAGTAATATTGCTGTTGTGGAATTAAAATTAACACCCTGGCATTCAATTGAAGTTTCCACTATTAAAGTTTTGGTTAAATTATATATGTGGTGATAGAGTGTTTCTATTAGTAACACGTGGTAACAGAGAGCGGACTGCACCAGATACGCTTAGTAAATCACTTGAACAGGTTTTTTAGAATTTAGTTCCAATTTAACGGAATGTATTGTATGTTAGCTCAGCTTTCTCATTCTAAAACAATTTTTCAAACACCAGCAAAACCTTACAGACTACGTCAAATGGCTAACGAGAATAAAATCACATAATTCCAACTGACCAGTAGTCTACAAATCAAAAATGGTTTCAAACCAAACTGGTACATTATAACGCAATTATTGTCACTTGCCACGCGTTGTCGTTTTACGTAGAAAACTGGCTTGATATAAAAGTGCAAAATACGGTTAATTTCAAAACCAGTTGCCTGATCCAGCCACGGCACAGGAGTAAGGAGTAGAAAACTAAACTATATCAAATGGTAGAAGTGGATCACAATCTTATTGCAGTGTCCGTTCACTTTGTTCGGCGTCGGCAGTGCAGTTGCTGTTGCTAGTGTTGTGTGTTGTAGTGAACTCCACAGATCAATTAACCATTCTGAAATTAAAATTCAATACATGGAATTCTCAGGGTCAAAACTTCGAGGAAGATTTAGTCCTAACTGAAGCAGAGTTTTGCTAATAGCAAATACCAGTGGGTACAAGCTAAATATTTTGCTGGAAATTCGCAAACTATGGTACTTGATGATTTGATTGTTGGAGTACCTGTCAACTCGTTGAACTCTAAATCCTTGATAAGCTTGATGAGATTAGCGTAAAGTTGCCTTTGAAGGTCCACTCTTGCTCACCCAAGCCCTCAGAATCATCGTGATTGCATATTGCGTCCCACCTTCTGTGGCCATTTCTCTCTTGATGTCCGCTAAAATGTGGTGACCGATTTCCATATAGAATGCCAAAGCAGTCCATCGTGTTGAAAGGATCGAACTCTTAAGTAATACTTTTTGAACAGCGATCTGATGCTCGGAAACTGTATAATTAATTAGTAATTTAATTCTAGAATCTTTGAATCTTGGTACTATGTACTATTTGAACTAATCTTACGATCAGTTTATTTATTTTCCTTTTAACATTGCTGTCAGTGACTTACTGGGAATATCTTTGAGATTATCACTGTCAACGGTGACAGCTGGCATATTCTTCGGAGTGCTTGCTGTTAAAATATTGTTACAGACGGCATCGTAGTCCGGCGTAGGCACAGTCTCCTCCTGTAACTGTGTCGCGAGCCATACATAACTGGGTTTCAGAGCTTTAATCAACTCCTTCATTGCACAATCCCCCCTAGAAATAAACAGGTCAAAGGTTAGAGACCTGATATTTAATAAGGCAAATAAATATAAACATAATTGCCATGAACAGCGAGCATTCGTTTACAAGTGTCGTGTGACCTTGAAGCGTTCTATGACCAATAATGGTTTTAAGCCTTTTACTGACCGTGATGGCAGGAGCTGCAGAAGTCGTTCCATCTTCCGCTTATCAGTGGGCATGGCCTCAATGTCCGCATGCATGTCCATGTCAAGGACAAAGGTTGAAATGAGGTGCGGCGACACGGCGGAGTAGCAAACTTCTGTTAGCTTTTTGTAATTTCGCTGAAGCTTCTGGCGGTCTGTCTCGTTCATCTTGCTTAACTTTTGGCCCTGTGACCTACGACCTAGCTAACGAACTGATAGATTCCTAGCACTCCAGTTTATTTTTAATTCAGTATAAAACAATAACAAATTAAATCACAAATTTGTGCACAATCAACAAGCTGACAATTG
>VNWX01003112.1:0-10786 GCA_009869905.1 Ceratophysella communis | reverse complement strand
GGACATGAAGAGTTAGTTAAGCTTCCCATTGTTCGCCCTGACCGTGTGGGAGTTGTAGGTCGGACCTTTTATGTTTCCATAAATCCTATTTCACATTCCATAAGCTCTGGAGAAAAGAGAAAGTAATCTCTGCACTCCGCCAGCCTCGGCCCAATGTTCAGAAAATACTTCCAAACCCTGTCTCAAGAATTCTAAGCAGGAATGACCTCTCCCTTCACTTTCCTCTCACAGCTTTCTCCATAAACCATAGCACGCTAGCAACTCAAAGGCAACTCGTATTTTTCCTAGCGATGCTGATGCATGGCAGCTTGGGACTGGTTTCCTGCTCTATTGTGTACGGTTATTGCACGCTGCTCACTGCTTTCGCTTTTAGCCGAACTCACTTCGAAGTTCCGGAAAATCTAGAAATTCGTTTGTTCCGAATAGTCGGAATATGCGAATTTCTAGTGTACGCTTTCTGTGCGTCTAGATTTGTGGAACGCCCGTATTTATAGCTCATAATTCAGAACGCGGTTAGTTTACAGCATGCAAACTGGCTTATATCCGGTTTTGAGCCACAAAATATTTCCCTGGGCTACGAGTAGTAATTATGATGATGAAATCAGCAGATTAGTTGAGAAAATTGCCGTAATACGCGATTTAAACGTAGAACGCTGTATTCTAGAGCGGCTTCCCTGTCCCTCAACTCCGACTAATGCATGGAAGGATTCCAGCTTTAAAACTACTTTTCCAAGAAGATCTAATAATTCCATTAGCATTTAGTACTTCTCTTATCGGATATGGATTGAAGCCAAGTGTGCGGAGGTGTTGCTTGAGCTCGTTGTTGATTTGGGCTTGAAGCTGGAGGCATGGCGAATCTCCAAGCATTTCCAATTGCGCTTTCATTTGATCTGGGGCGTGGACACTCGAGCTCTCTATTTGCATTATGGAAATGAAAGTCGGGCTTACTAAATCCACATGTTGATTCAGTAGCTCCGTTCTGATTTCCTCCGGTCCAAATGGCATTGTGTTGTAACTACTCTTCTGTCTCGCTTTTGTGGAGTGAATATCCATTTGTAACTTTGTGCAAACAATGACGGTACATCTACGTAGTGCTATGATCTATGTTGGTCAACCTATGTATGCATATCTACTCAAAAATTAGACTATTCCATGGAGTGGTCGACTTGGGAAAATGCTTGACGCTGACGCAAGTACTACTACCTGGCTGTAAAACCCCTCTTGCTTTTTTGCAAAATGCAAAGGAGACGCCCGCATCGGATTTTACGACTTAAGCACTCAAACTGGAAACATGGACGCTGTTTGATCCACCCGGAGAACACGCCAGTTGCATTGGTTTCTTTCAAGTTCTGCTGACTCAGGGAATTTTCCAAATACAATCTCTGCTTAACGAACTGCTTCCCACCTGCTCATCAGCCATAGGCAAAATCTAGGTCAAACGCGAGTCGCTGTGCCAAATTTGATTACTTTGCAAAAATTTGCTGCTATACCATGGGCCTAAACAGCAAAAAAAGTGTCAATCAGTGTGAATGCATCCCGCTTCTGTAGTGTGTACATGATGGTTTAAATGAATTGTATTTACGAATTCGGTCCTTTGTTTCTACCAATATTCGTCAAGCTAAATCATATCCAATGGACGACACTATTGAGTTTTTAAAAAATTCAATTCTGAAATTTGCACCATTTAAGCTCTATACTAAATCCATTTTCTGTTCTCTTTGTATTTTTGCAGAAGAAAATCATGATTATGGTCTGCCTCCTCATCCTCCTTGTTATAGTGATCTCAACTGTTGCTGGATACTTTGGGTTTTAAGGAAGACCCTAGTATTCGCCGTTATTAAGCTTTAATTACCTAATGAAATAAGGACAAAAAAATATTTAAGAAAAAGAAAAAGACAACTGAAAAATCAAGTAAATTCCAAAAAAAGTTCCCAGTACAACACCACAGGAAACCTTATAAATCTTATCAATCACTCCGTTTGGAAGCGGCCAGCAGCAGCCCGACTCGAGTTCACTTTCATCCAAAAAATAAAAATCTAAGATTAATTAAACCAAGCAATTGTTCAGCAATCTCCTCTCCCAAGTCTTCTCAAGTGCAAAAATGGAAAGTCCTCCCCAGTCTAAAACCAAAGCTCCACGTTGTTATTTCTCAGTCCCAGCCAGGGAACTTAATTTTTTCTTTTGAAAAAAAAATGCAGTAGTGTACACCTACACTGTAAATACTAACTACCTAAGCCTATTAGCATAATGTCATGTTATATTTGAAAGAAGAAAAAAAAAACGCACTCTTGCTGTTCATTCTAATTAGTTTCAAAGACTCTCGATGTGTACGAGTTGTGTCGGGTTTCCCCCAAAAATTCCACTTTGTACTAAAAACACATAATGTGATCCATAGAGAAAAAGCTTGTATGACTCTCTACACAGTACATAGTACGTCCTAGTAGCTTTCACCTTTCACTCCACATTCCGCCTAGTTGACTATCTCCAGTCTTGTTATGTGTTTTCTGTGGTCATTAGGACCACACTGTGTGTGGCTGTCTATATGAGCAAAACTCAAGTTGAGACAAAGAAAAATAATATTTTTATCAAAACTTTGTTGTTCTTCTAACAACTCTAGTCTTTAGCGTCAACTCGTCGTTTGCTTCTAGAGATATATTGTATAGAAATATCCGTGTTTGGGCAAAGGGAGATGCACAAATGAGCTAGGGTCAAACGGCTGTGTCATCCCGTCCCCTGCCACGACGAGTCATGGAGTGTCTTTGCTTTTCCTGTGTACAAAACAAAACTGCTAGAGGTGCCGCTAAGAGAACAAAAATGCTGCTCTGTGTACTGCTAGAGAAAGCTCATTTAACAATCAGACGAACTATCTGCTAAGCGTGTTTATCGATTGTTGAAAAAAATGGCACTGCATGTACTACGTACTAAAATATACACCTTAACTTAAAAAAGCACTACCACGGCGTCACAAAGTAAATAGATCGTAGTAGTAGACGTGTATATTGCTAAAAACTCTCTTGATTGTTGATATTTACTCTAAAAAAATAAATTTAGGGCACGTTACTTGTATTTGACTATTGACTAGTATTACTGATTATTACTATATAAGCAGTGGCTCTTGTTATGGCTAGACTTATTATTCTATTGTATGTAAATTGTTTGTTGGAAATTTCGAGATAGAAAAACGACGGTGGGACAGAAAGTTATACCCTGAATAACCACATACACACACATCGAAGTAGAACTCTGCAGAAGAAAGAACGTCAAGGAACTCTGAATCAAAATAATGCTGGAAGGTCTTCTCATTGCTATAATCAAATTACTGGGCTTTTGTCAGCTGAGAAGACAACATTTTCTTTGAGGCGACAGGAAACCATCCAATCAGCCGATTGCAAGACGTCTGAAACTTGAAAATTTCAGAGGATTACCGGAAAGATGAGAGAGCGACGAGGGAGAGTGTGACTCAAGATTTCATATAAGAGTTGTGAAGCAATNAAGACGTCTGAAACTTGAAAATTTCAGAGGATTACCGGAAAGATGAGAGAGCGACGAGGGAGAGTGTGACTCAAGATTTCATATAAGAGTTGTGAAGCAATAAATAAATAACCACTGATACCTATGCTACTTGTAATTTAAGGCTAGAACGGTATATTTAACTATAGTTGACTTACTCTCAACGTCTCTATGTGTGTACGTGTAAAAACTTATCTAATAATTACTTATTACAAATATACTCAATTCTTCTCTTTATCTCCGAACTATACTTAATGTCTCTTAATAGGAGTATATATTGTACTAAGCTTGTGTAATCTGTACTATGTACTAACTGTCTAAGACGCCTTTACTTTCCAATTTCCTCAACTGTAATTTGCTGTACTGTGCTGGCCAGGCAAATAAGGAAAATTTTCCGATTGGAAAACAACTGGGTGGTCCTTCGAAACGTCTTTGAAGCTGGCTTGTACCTGACCTTTAGCGCATAACGTGTTACTGCTCTTTTACGTAAGGCCTGTATTTGACCGGAAGGTCTAAGGTGGAATCCTGAGTTTAAATTCACTCAAGCCCAGTTGACCTTAAGTCCCCCTTTTCTCGTAAAGGTCAACGGTCAAGCCAGCTTCTGAAACATTTCAATTTACCACTTTTGTATGTTCTCTAACAGATGAGCCCGTAGATTTAAATGTTTGAGAAATACTCGATGAATGTGCGAATGTGTTTTTTGCACGTATAACGCCATGTTGGCTAGGATGTTCACTAGAAGAGCTAGGGCAACACAAACTCCCCCCACAAACGTTTCTAAAAAATGAAAGAGAATCAGACAAAATAAGTGAGACTTTAACGTGCCAGCAGCAGTAGAGACAAAGTGCGACGACAGGCAACACGAAGTGAAAGAAGTCAAGCATCACGGAATGGATCGAAATTTGAAACCGGTATGCAAAGCTAATCAATAATAATGGGAGTACGTTAAGGATTTTGTTATTAAGGTAATTGGACAATCTAAACTATAAATGTAATAGCTTCGAACGAAAGGCTTTGCCAGACAGAAGACAGGAATTGGTATATAAATAATATACCGAAAAACTTGTTTACTGTCTTTTACTCTACAACCCTCCCTTCGGTTGCAACATAGACTGAGAGACGAACTAAACATGCACACACTCTTGCCCTTAATCTCGATAATGCTATAGGCTCTAGAGCTCTGTAGTAGCTCTATTCTAGACATGTAGCTGCAAAGAAAAGAAAATACTTTTGAAAGAAGCTACGAAGAAAACTTGAACTCTTGTTCCCATTATTTTCCTTCCAGTGTCTGCTCTACGCTCTCGAGTCATCTGACCCCAGTAGGCTTACTCAATATTCAGGGCATGCATCGTGTGAATGGGTCTCACTAACTATTATCACTAACTATATACCTATTCCCACAACCGACATAAAAGCATAGCGGTGCTTCATATTTAGAATCTGACAATCCTATAACGACGTACAGTGTGCTTCAGGGTGAGCTGGTTATACATTGTTCAGTGTAATCATTTGTTCGTTTGACCTTACGCAAATAACGTTGGGCGGACCTTTACAAACGAGCAAATTTAGATTTGCACCCGATCACTCTAAGCCACCCTGTACATTCAATCAGTTCGAATCTAATGGTACTTATTCATTTTCCTATTCCATAACCAAACCGAAAACAACTCTCGACTGTACTTGACATATGCGGTGGGAGAAAGGAACGCAATCACCTGCCTTGCTTTAGGGGGAAATACTAATAAAAAATGCTGCCATACTGCCATTCTATGTGAGACATATAAAGTAGTTGTGTGTAAGTCTATATGATTTGTTGTGGGTAACTTTCTTCTGTTACAACTTTGTATTTTGAAGGCATAAACTTCAAGTATTTTTGAGCAATACTTAAGGCTCTAGCCTAGCCGTAGACCTCACCCCCTAACCACTACTAATATTTACCACCCTTTGCACTGTGTAAGGAACTCTCTCGTAGGTTTTAGGTCACCTTAGGGCTTTTATTACTTCTTGAGTCAACCATTCCCTAATAATATTCCATTGCTGGTGAGGTGAGGTTGGATTTCGCCACAGGTCAGGGTTTTCGACGCAATGACCTTTTGACCTTTACTGTTTTCGGGATTTTCGAGGGCAAAATGACCCAATAAAGTGTTTAATATAATCCAGGACAATGTCGCAGGCTGACCTAAACATTGACCTAATCAAAGGGACGACTAAAGGTCCAAAGGCCGGTAGAAGAGACAGGCGAAATAAATACCAGAATACCTTTGCCTACTGTGCTAAATCCTAACCTGATCTCACTATTTATGCAATTAGTCATCTCATTCCAATTCAAATCAAACGGCTTTTTTGAAGTATCTCTTTGAAACTTTTTTTGTTCTGCTGCTGACCTCATTCCTCTCGAAATGAAAAAAGATTAAAAGAACACGGACTTCTGCCTACTCCTTGTCTTGTTCATTATTGGGAAGAAATTTTTCAGTTTCCTTGTGTCGTTGTTGGCTATGATGATGAGAGTAATACATTTACATACTTCCAGTAAACTGCTCTTTTTAGAGAAACTAAGGAAACTGTACTACTTAAATACTTTAAACATTTTTGCCATTACTAAAACTTCTAGTCATTACCATAATTAGTTGAGCGTTGTTGAGGAATGACGTAGGAAGTGTGTCTATTGCCTACTCTCAGAAAAATAACATGTTTTTCTCTTTATTTTGCTGACTTTTTGAAGTATGTTACTTGGTAATTGATAATGGATGTGATTAGACATACTTTAATTGTATGATATGTATTATTATTGATGCTATAAGTGAATTAAAGAGAGAACAACAAAAATACTTACAATCAACTCCATGTTTTCTGCAAGAATTATTATTCCGCTGGCGTCAACTTCATTCATAAATTAGCGTAATTTGTTTGGAAGTACCCAGGAACGTGCGTTTGGCATAATTTGGGTTGGATCCTCACTGGAACCCGATTAAAACCTGTAGGAAAACTTTCATCGTCCACAAAAATATAGAGTTTGTTATCAAATTGGTAGTTTCAAGTAATGGTCTTAGGATCATGATCAGTTCGATTATGTTATTTTTTGTTAGACGTAAGCGTCCTGTTGCTGTACTTGTTAATGCGAAATAGGACCAAAATAGCCATGCTAGACAGTAAGACTTGGCTGCATTCTTAATAATGGAGCTGTCTCGCCCCCTTTCTCTGAATAATTAAATGTTGCTAAGCAAGGTAAACAGATGCGTCACCTAAGACGGGTCTACAGCGAGTAAATAATTCATTTTATATGATAAACTCTTACCATAGGCTTGCTTCATGCTTCTTTTTTTATAATTCAGGGACTACTCCAGCCCAAATGGCATCATTATCATTATTGTCTGTCGAATGAAGTACTTCTCACAACATATTCTAATCCCACAATACTTTCTTGACATGCAACAGTGACATTTCGTTTAGAATCTGATGCATTATACACGCAGATTACGCTATCTTAGATTATGCAAGCTTGAAGGTTGGCTTGTTTACAAATACGAAAAATATTTGGCTTTTATAAATGATCGCTTTTATTTAATAGAATTTGTAAACAAATAATTTGGTAGCGAGATAATTGTAAATAGCTAAAAAAAAATCATAATTTAGAACAAATTTGGTTGAAATGAGTAGATGCAGCTTTGAGAAAGCTCAGGAGAAAGGTCTTCAGATTTGGAATTGTAAGATTTGTTGGAACAAGTGACATGTTGCTTGCTAAATGGCGGGCGTGGTGGGGCTGCTGAGGCCATTGGATCTCCGGAGAAAGGATGTTTTTTTTTCTTTTTACTTTTTAGGAGGGGCTGTCCCGGTCGACACTGGAGAAGGTTTCTTCATACGCTGATCTGCTGGTTTGCCTTTTCGCTTAGTTTCCGGCTGGAAGGCACCCGGAGCAGCTTTTAACATCTGATTTTTCCAAGGCCTTGTACTCCTCGTACAGTCCTTGGAGATTATCCCGTGCATCTCGGAATTCCTGCTCTTCCATTCCTGCAGAGATTTTACAAAGGAGTGAAAGCCGTGTTAATCTAAGATTTGCAATGAATTCAATATTCACAAAATTGTTTTTTTTTTGCAGGAGATAGACAAAATTTTCGAAATGGCTAAAAGAATTTAACGCTCGATTTTTCCACAGGTTCTATTGCGGATAGGTACTTATTAGGTAAAAGTTTGTATCATGACTGTAAACGGAATGCAAGCGCATCATAAGATCGTATCAACCCGCCACATCAGCACAAGTCTGAGCGACTGGCCGCCGGGATAGGAGTAATAATTGGTTTTAATACAAATTCCGCGAAAAGCCTTTCTTCGCCAAGTCGACAGACGGACTGGACGGGCTGGGATAACGATAACTCAGGGAATTTCATTCTCCCGTCTCTCAGAACTTTCTCCATTCAAGAGCTGGAGAAAGTCGTCAGAGCTCCAGGCTCGGCCTCGTCCCACGTTGTTGGTCCACAAGGAAAACAAGAGTCGTCCCGGGCTTCCTTGACGCTGGGATGATTAGTCCTTTGCCTCTTAAGTCAACTTTATGGGTTTTTGGAAAGGAGAAAGGAGGATCCCTGGCCTGGACTTACCTTCCCCGACGTAGTGGTGAACGAAGGCTCGTTTCTCCAGCATCTTGTCAAACTTCGTCAGAAGTCGCTTCCAAGGCTGGCGAATGGCCGTCGTATTCATCATACCCACGGCTGCACGCATTTGTGAAGCAATTGCACTTCCTGGCACTGTGTACGGTGGACGATGGCACAGGCCGATCTGAGAGAAAGCAAGGAGTGAAAGTGACAAATTAGGTCCTTACTTTTCACGTCATCTCAAACTTCCAGCTTAGGTCGTACTCACAACAGATTGAGCTTTCATTCCAATTCCCAATTAGTCAGATCTTTAAGTCTTACCTTTTTCAGGCTCTAATAGCTAATCTTAAAAATTTCTTAACTTATTTGCTCTAGTTGGCTAACTGTCCAGCATAGGCTTTCGTTCAAAAAAACATTCATCAAATATGAAATAAAGTTGGAAGAACTTATCAAAATACATCTACAGATCCAGATCAACAAGACTTTTGATTTATCTTACAAGCATGATGGATTACCCACACTTTTTGAATCAAAATGTCTATATTTTAAGCCATAAATCTTGCTCAATCAGGAAAGATTTCTCAATTAAGGTAGGTAACCTCGATCTGAGACATATTTAAGCTTTAAACTAGCCCATGCGACGATCTTATTTAAACTGTTTTTTTTTGTTGTTTTTTTAAATATCAAAATTCGTGAAAACGACTGAATTCTTGTAAAATTAATAAATATATTTAACATTCTTAAGTTGTAACTTGTAACTGAGCTATTTGAGCAAAATTCGTGATTTAGTTGAGGAACTTTATAAGGACAAAGTTGGGGCTTTTCTACCAATCCGTAAGCCATGCCGTAATGCCGTGAGAAGTAACGGCTTCTTAAAAAAATTATGTTTCTATTGGTTTAGAAATACATGTGGGCGAAATACTGGTTGTTCTGGAAAACGAGCTAAACATACAAAGTTCGCAGTTTTCCAGAAAATAACTTTATCAGCACATAACCTATAATTTCATTTCATTTTTTAAAAAAAATTCTTGAAACAATTTTACCAGACCGCAATAAAAACGAGTATAAGTAAAATTTAAAAAAAAAAAAATGTAAGTGAAATCTTCAGTCTGCATTTTTCTGATAACCCAAACTGCTGAAATCAAGGAAATCCCCGTCTTCTGTATGCAAAGCACTACCACGAGCCTAACCTCAAGAAATACCTAAGGTAGTGCCTAGCATAGGAATATTCTCTGCTATCTTATCCGCCCTGCTCTGCAATAAACTTCGAGCCCATAGAAAAAGGGAGAAAAAAGAAGAGCAAGAAGGTAGCTGAAAAATCATCTCAAGAGTGTGTGGCCGAATTGAGAAGGGAGTAATGAAGCAAATCGGAATATTCCGTTCTTGTTTTACCGACGAGAGAGAGAGAGAGCCTAAATATCCTTTCTTACTTCTTCTCTTCGGAAACAATTTACTGGAGGTAATTTAATCCGATCCAATTTGTGTTTGGACGGAAGGATGGAGCAAGAATACCAAAAGAACAAAAGGAACACATAGACAAAAAAAAACAGATCCGAGCCATGGAGTGTGCATAGACACAAGCCCTGGAGAAAGTTTCTCTCGACTGTAGGAGGAAAAGGTAAACCAAAAGGCGAACAGCTTTTTTTTCTTCTGCCTATGCTTCTTTTCCGTTTGCCCTGAGTCACGTTCACGTCCGCTGGAATTTTCTCCAACCAAGAGAAAGTGGCTATAGGCTAGGCACACACACACTGAACCGCATTCACCGTGACTCGTGAGCTCTGTCGATTTCACATTCAAATTACCTTGTAGCCACGAGAGCAAAGCGAAAAGGCATTAGCCAATTGGGACTCGTTAGTTTGGGCATTTACGTCTACTAAATGTATTTTTGTTACCGCTTTTATATTCAACTTATCTCTGGCTTAGATGTAATTGCCGAACAGCCAATATTTCAAAAAAGTATAAGCAGCTCGATAGCAGCAGATTTTGTTAATGAAGCTTTTAAATGCACCATGAAAAATTAGCAAAACAAAACGATGAAAAATGAGGCAACGTTTGTGTCGAATGTCGTCACGCTGAAATGCACGGTGTTGAGCTGATAGGGATTTCAGAAACCCCCGTCATAGTAGAATTCACTACATGGAATATGGACCGCGGAGCCGGGTTTCTACACAGCATTCCATATCTGATTTAGAGTTGAGTCTAGCTTCTACCAATAGCTCTGATTGATCTCTATTCAGTGGTGTAAAACCACTTAAAAGTCGTCAACGGGAAATAAATTACAAAATCCTTTCAGAAGATTGAGAAAGCAAGTCCATAATCCCAGTCTGTCCTACAAGTTTTACTATTTAGAATGCTCCAAGTTTTAACCAACCACGCGTTTGTTTCTCAAAGGAATCTGGAGCACCTATAGCTATGCCACTAGAATTTCAGAAACCTCTTGGCATCGAGCGATACAAAATGAGAAGTTGAGAGATTGATTAACTTTGCAATACATTGGGTGTATATGGTGAGTTTTTGGTTCTAGGGAACGATATTTCCGATAAGGGTTAGTCACTCGACAGTTGAAATAGTGAAACACAAACGCATGAGCATATCGAAGACACTCCTCTTCAGTTAATAGCGTTTTTACCGCTGGACAATTTTCGAAGTGCTATTCCAAGCCAGACCCGACTTACCTTGAAAGCAGTCGG
>VNWX01003111.1:0-10786 GCA_009869905.1 Ceratophysella communis | reverse complement strand
TGCAATGCGAAGTTTCGCTCAAACTTACTACTAAAAATAAGCTGGAATTAAAATACTGGGTGGAATTACTGTGAAAATATAAATTAAATTACCTCGATAGATGTTGGACAGCTTGACGGAAACAGTAGAGCTGACAAAAATATGATTACTATTTTGAAAGACCACATTTCAAGATTGTTATTTCTATTTCAAGTGTACTTTGTATTGGTTTGGGAATCCTCAGTATTCAGAAAAAGATTGCCATATACTTGAGAATACACAAAGTCAACCGAATTGAAGCAACTTTGGGAAAATACAGAAATTTAATAGCATTTACTCCTGACGTGACGTGGGTGAAATTAGGACAAACGTGAATAGAATTAATTTGGATTAAAGTTCAATGAATTTGACGGAAAAGACAGTGCCAAATGCCAGTTAGCAAAGGTACATAGATTTTAAGCTTAAAAATAGCGTATTTTATGGTTGATACTTTGATACCTACACGAAAATGCTGAACTTAATGCATTGCATTTGTGTAAACAGCCAAATGTATTAGCCAAAGCAGAAATATAACTCGAATTAATTGAGGGTTAAATGATCCTTTTAATTAGATTTCGATATAAGAGGTTGTATTTTGACGTCCAATTTCACGACCTTAAATGCAAATAATCTAAACACTCGCTTTAGTTTTAACAGTTTTATGTTATAAGTTTATTGGTTTGTTAAATTCAAGAATCAACAAGACTCAGATACACCTAATTCCAAATTGTTAACGCCTTTACATTGAACGGGAATAAATAAATAAGATTTTTATAAATATTAGACTTAACATCGGACTGAAACGGAACCAACTCTAACAAGAAACACAGTTACCACCTGGACGCTTGCACTCAAAACCACAGGTCTTGTCATCTTGGTCCCACCAAAGTGGTGCTTGACCGGCTGGTGATGACGGGCACTGCAAGTGCAGATAATCCTGACCATTGCCATGTTCAGCTTCTGGACGATAATCATATTTATTGTCACAGTATGGATCTGCCTTCCAGTCGCATTCCTCTGGAGGCGTGGGACATTCTTCGACTGTTTGATTCCTGTAGACATCCTGCCAATAGCTGCTTAAATTATCCCAAAAGTCACACGAACCTCCATGAACGGAAGATGCGATGGCTTCAGGGTTCCAGTACAAGGGCTTATCGCAATATTTTTTGACCATGTAGCCACCGGTTGGGCTGCTTGCATCTGAAAAAGGAATTTCTGTATTTTAAAATTTATATCATGTTATATTGGACACTCACAAAACATATGTCATAAAGCAATTATTATTATTACCAGCTACAAATGCCAAATTTTGTTAAAATATAAATGTTTTATAAACCTTCTTCGCAATAATCGTAGCAAGCGCAGAACCCAGTTTGCATGCAGTTGACTTCACATGGCGTTTTTCCAGAGTCAGTTGTCGTTGGCTCGGTCGTTGTAGTTGTAGTTGTGCTTGTCGGCCATGGACAATGCGCTGCAACCGGTAATTTGCATGTCTTCGCTTCATCATTGTAATGAAGTTTTGAATCTAGACAGACCTTGTCGTCGACGCAGTCCGGACAATCCTGCTCAGTCGCAACTAGATTCTGGTCACATTGAATGAATTTCGTACAGGAAGTGGGATGTAAGAAGCGACCGGTTTTGATGCAATTGAAATCGAAAGTATTGGATTCTCGGTAAAAATCTGAAAGCGATTCAAAGCAATTATTTCAATTTCTCAAGTAAATTTTCGAATCAAAACCAAATTTTGTAAACTTACTGAAATGTCCGGGAATGTAAGCTTCAACTGCGAATATCGCGGAGCACAAAACCGTTATTACAACCAAATAATTCATTTTGCAAATCAATTAAAATTAAAAAATTGAAACGAGCAAGTACAGTATTGGTAATTATTAAAAGGAAGGCGAATAGAGCAGTAATGATACACACTGTTTTTCAGTTTGCCATTTTATACTGGAAGCTGACCTCGGACAAGACCTTAGAGGCCTTGATGACGACAAGCATTTGAATTTCCTTCCATGCAACTTGATAAGTATTTATTTCCGATTTGATTCGGCACTTGACCTAAATTTGTGTCATATCAATTTGATGGGTGTTCAGGTACCGGATGGACAATCAAAGTAGATCCTCAAAACAATACTGCATTGAAACTGAAGCATAACAAGATCAGGAAACAAATTATATCAGTAAAACATCAAAAACCAAGTTTTCATGGCCTGGTCCAAGGGTTCGGTAGGCTACATCTCCTAAGGATTTTTCTATGATGAGTCATTTCAACGATTCGAGGGGTATTTTGTTGCTCTTCAAATCAATGCCAATGTGATAATATTGTACATATCCTGCATTGTTTGACTCTCAACATTATTGTTTCAAATTGATTGGTTTGAAGGCGTTATTTAGAATTTGTCTATTAATTGAAGTGCCATTCTGACGTATTTAATCACGAGATGTGGATTTTGGAAACACCGTCATTTCAAGGTGTAATATTAAAATTACCAGCGTAGCTTTAAAATCCCTAATACAACTTCAGAAATGTCCTATTCCATCACGCTTGCGCTAACATAGTGGTTTTTAGGTGACGCCATGTAGCTTTTATGTAATAATTTTTAAAAAAAATTACACCTTAACAACTGAAACGGTATAGAATCCAGTTTTTTATATTATGTACATAATTTTAGGACCGGTAAATCGATGGATTAAATATCGTCTTTAACTTAGTCTAGTAGATATAGATTTAGCTGCGAAGATTCGGACTAGTAGTATTGCCTTAAAATATTATTTTGCATTCAAATAAATCCTTTGCCAATTAAATAGTTGAATTTCTGAAAACAAAAATACAAAATCAATGCCAAACAATATGCTTATTTATTGTGCCATCAGCGAGCAGAATAGTATAATATGGTTAAACATACAAGCAGAATAGTATTGAATAGTAAAACTGAGTTTTAATTGTAGGGTTTTGAATACAGAACAAGCGCCTATAATTATCATCTTTAAAACTACACAGCGAATTATTTCGAGCAGCACAGATAACATAAGATTGCAAAATTTTAGTATTAGGTTGGTTGTGTTTGGTTTGAAATAATTTAATGCATAACGAGAGAAATAAATAGACAGATCGATACGCACAGTTGGCGAGATACGATACTTTAAGCCTTCGTGTTCATCATTAATCAGACAATTAACTAATGATCCTAACACGTACATAATTAAATATATTTTCCAAGAAAAACACAACCAAGCAAAATCCAAGCAACGAGGACCATCCAATAAAAATAGAGGCAATTCTTAGATCTTGAATGTCGAAAGGAGTCCCTTGTATGAATGTAAAATGCTCTAACGCTTCCTGGCGCATGTTGGCCGTGTAGTGAGTCAAATATACAACATGCTTTCTAATCATTGAAATTAAACCGGCCTCGTTAATTCGACTCGTCGTTTGAAACATTTCATAACGCGAATTTCCAGTAAAGTAGTAGTCAATTGCTGAGGGAAATGAGCTTGTTTTGGCAAATCGACAGCTTTTTTGACTCCAGTCTGGGTTCGTGGTTTTCCAGAGTGCTCGAAGTTCTTTTTCTCGAGTGGACGAGAATTCAAGGGGTAGGGTAGCCTTGCATTTAGATAGCCGTAGCATGTGCACCCTTGGGTTTTCGGTGTCCCTTAAAATGGTTTCGTTAGCTAGTGCCGTAATATTTTCATTCTTGAAGATTGTAAGCACTGAAAGGGTTGCCGGAGTTATGGAATCCTTGAAGGCTATTCCAGCTATTTTGTAACCATGATTATCTACCAGGTCCTTAAGACTCTGGTAAATGACGATAGGTGGTGGGGCAATAATAAGGCTAGAAATGACCCCTTCGTAGCCATATGTGAATATATAGCTTGACAAAATAAAAATAATTAATACTTTACGCTTTTGAAACAGTGAGCAGGACTGGCGCATCAGTATGCAAAATACTTCAAACCAATTTCCTCGTAGAAAGGCCGTTAGCATTAGACAAGAAATTCCAAGCAATATCCATGACCAAGAATCCAAAGGGACGGTCCAAAATAAGAAAGTAAATGCTTCCCGTTCGTCGGATTCGCGACAGTAAAAGAATTTTATAACATTCCTATCCACTGCAAACGTATTGTACAGTTGGTCCGTCTCGTCATCGACGTTATAGGGTGGAATATTTAACAAGACGATTCCGTAGTAAGGTTTTACTGGTATCTGGTAGTAGAAGTCACGGACAGCACTTGCGTCGTTATAAGGTCTGTACTCCACGCTCTTGTTTAAATGAGCTCCAACGTTTTCCACAAAAATATGACCTAACTTACAGCCAACCTGGCCGAAACGTACGATCCGATTATTTAAATCAACTGATTTCTTGTACAACTTCTTGCAGCTTTGTGTCCAGGCATCTTGATACTCGGGTAGGAATGTTTGGGTCACAGTGGCAATGACCGGTAGAAGAGATTGAATTTTAATTTGATTAAATGTGTCTCTCAATTCTCGTAAATAAAGAATGTTAACCGAATCGATTTCTGTAGAATAATGTTCCTCCGAGCAGGTGGCGCAAATTAGGTGACCCTTCACGCGTTTTGAGTTGTTGCTCTTAAAAATAAGAACTACAGGCGCTAGAATTGGATGCAATGCTGAAAGAATTAGGAAATGATATCTTGGTAATAAACTATCGCGTAGGAAGAGGTGAATGAAAATATTTCTGGAGTTGAACCTTTGTACGCCAAAATTATCACCGTAACTGGTACTTCCACTTCCTATAGGCTGAGTTAGAACAAATATATTAATAGAACAGGTTTCGTTGGCGAAGATATTTCGGGTCATTGGTTGTTTTCCAGTTTTCAAACCGCCTATTGGTGATCTGTAAATAACTCGCAAGTTTTTATATTCCTGGGTTACGAGCTCCTCGATGGCATCTACGCTCGTCTGGCTGTGTCCACTGTCAGTATTTACAAGGTTCACAATACATTCTTCATCAGCCTCAGTGTCAATCTTAAAAGACGAAACTAAGATTACAAGTATTTCACTCCACAACAAAACGCAGAAGATGGATCTTCGAATCATGGTGATGCCGATGAATCCAAACAGAAATATTAGTTATAGAAGTACGGTAACTTTCGGTATTAATAAGACTCCTTAAGCCCAGAAGCTGACTGAATTCAATTTCTAGAAAGCAACTTTGGACGAAACCTTTTACTTAGCATTCGTGTGCATAATCATGTTTTCCAAGACAATAATCTTGCTAAATATTGTAAAAACTTACATAGATTAGCAAAATATGCCTTTAGGAACTAACTAATCTCAAAGGTTAGTTCAGTTTCAAACAGGCAAAATGCTATCACACTCCACATATCCTTGATAACAACAGTTATTTTCCGAAGATTTTGTTGATCAATGATAAATTAGGCAAGATATAAATGAATGGAAGGTTTAATAGCAGTAATGAAATGGACGATAACTGTCATTGAATACGCTATAAAAATAAGTTTTAGTGAGGGTTGAAAACGGCTTTTACACGAAACATGGTGTATCCGGTAATCAAATGAATATTACTTTCTAATTTGAATGATTTAATATTTGATAAGCAATACTTTTCTGAATGAAAAATCTTCAGAGTTCAGTAATGTCGATGCCTGTTCCACCCACACACGCCACGCTGCACTTTGCAGTTATTTGCAGCTGTATAGAAAGGCGAGTCTACATAAATACGGGTTATATTCATATTATTGAGTTTGGAACTGGGTATAATCTGGAGATATTTAGTGTGATTCTGTCTACAAATTAGTCCTCTAAAAATTTCTTAATACTTTTGAGGATAAAAATAAAATATATTTATGTACTTAGATTTGTTCACACTTACCACTGGGAATCCCCAATTCGTCAAAATGAAAAATCAATCGAATATAAAAGTGCTTATATTGATTGTAAATACTTTTTTGTTAATTAATTGAATTCCTTTTTTAAAAAATTGGAGAAACATGTCAATGGAATAAAATGCGTTCATTCATCGCAGGTTAAGTTACATTTACAATTACCCAAAATCTTAAGAAAGCGAAACTTAGATATTATATTAATTGATGAATTATAAGTTCATTTGGTTGAGCATACAAGCTAGTAAAAGGGTATGAATAGTAGACATAACATTCAGTATGTTGAGTCATGACCTTTCCTTAAAAATGAGTTTGTAAGGTTTTGGATAAAGGACAAGTGCTGATTTTTCTGCTTCAAAACTGGGCAACGGATTATTTGGATCAGCAACAATATCAAAAGTTTGCAAAATATTGGAAAGAAAAAGAAAGTATTCTGTCATGGCGATGGTCTCAGCGATGCACATGCGCTTCCCGACTGAGAATGGAATTACGTTTTCATCTTTTCGGAAAGTTCCGTCTGGATTAATAAATCGTTCTGGACGAAAAACTTCAGGGTCCTTCCAGTATTCTTCATTGTGATGTACCCGGTAAAGATTAGGCATGATGATTGTGCGTTTCGGTATGTTGTATCCCATAAATGTAATCGTTTCCGTGGTCTTATGAACAACTCCAGACGGAAGAAGGGACGCAAAGCGCATCGATTCATGCATCACGGCCTCCATATATGGCATACTGTTAGACAACAACGATTAACATGTTCTCGATGCAATACTATATTATTTAAGTATTTATTTACCTTGGTCTATCTTTGATACTCGGAACCCGTGACCTTCCTACGACACGGTCAATTTCGGACTGCAATTTTATACAAACATCAGGGTGCGCAAGAAGGTAAAGGAGAGTAAATTCCATCGTTGCTGTGATTGTGTCATATCCGGCCATAAGCAACGCACATAGGCCATCCACTAAATTTTCGACTATAATATTGTGGCGAAATATTAGTGGTTAGGCTATTTTAAGGTAGCATTTTTTTTAATTGATTCCATTTTGAAACTTTAATCTTACTTCCGGTTTCCTTGTAGAAACTGGAGCCCGGCATTGATTGAGCCATTTGGGCCAAATACGTATCAATATAATCTCTTGGTTGAGCTGGGTCAAATGTCCTCTGATGTTCAATTACTATTTCACGAAGCATATTCAAAACTTCGTCAGCTGAATTTTTCATTTTCGTGAAACCAGTTGGTCCGGGCAATAATTTGGCTAACCACGGAACAACGTACAGTATTCCCATAACTTCAGCCTCTGTGAAGCCACTGAAACATGGCAATGATATATTTATTTCGATATTTACTAAAAAGTTGTGGTATGTATTAAATACTAATGAATTTGATATTTCTGAAAAATAAAAGCGAAACTTACTCTCTGCCAGCATTTAACAGTTTTCGCAACGTCGGATCGTTCAAAGCAAACCTTTCTCCTGCAACGATAGACCACAGTGCGTTCAGAACAGAGATGCTCAAAATTTTCTCGTGTGGCTACAGGCTGATTTCCTTGCGATCTGTTAAACAAACCAATGTAAAACTGTAAGAGCTACTAAAACAAATTTCTTTCGTTGGGTTCAAAGTTCAAATACCGAAAGTGATGAAGAAGTTCGGTTATTTCTTCCTGAACTTTGGCTTCCATAGAATTTTTGCCAAATCCGAAATCACGTAAGGTTTTAAGTACAAATCGGCGTTGTTCTACCAAGCTTGGCCCTTCGTTGTAGGTCAGTCCTAGATCACGTGAATAACCAGTATCCATTTTATAGATTAGGGGTGGGCGTCATTGAAAAGGTATCAGTCATTTCGAAGCATTATAGGATTTCGACTGAACTCACCTGATTTCACAAGTGTCATGGCTAATAAGTGATTCGGCCTTCCAGAAAATACTTCCATCTTAAAAGCCGTCTTTATTGTTTCCAGGTCATTCAGAACGACAAATCTAGTTTAAACAGAGACATAAAATGCCTACTGTGTAATAGACAAGCACAAATCACAATCACGAATATTAATTCTCCCTTGACTAGCTTTAACTTACTCATAACTTCCAAGTGTTAAACTGAAAATATTTCCATATTTCTTGCCCAATTTTCCAATCTTCACATGCGGATCTGGAGCTAGCCATGGCAGGTAGCCAATAATTGGTAGTCCTGTTGGACCTAGGGAAAATTAAAAAAAAATTAAAAAATGGTTAAAATTTTCTATAAAAGAACTTTGCATAATTATGTCTGATTTACCTGGAGGATACCCTTTGGGATACTTGTTCTTTATCCAGAAGTAAACCCATAATGTCACACCAGTAAAAATTAAAACTAATATAAACATTATGATTTATTTTAAACAGAAGGTGGAAGACGAAAAATAACGAAACTTAAAGAAGTTTTTAGACCTACAAACAAGTTGTCTGTATTATAAATGACAGATTAGGCTAGTTACGATCTGTAAATATTGCTCTGGTGCAAGTTATTTATGGTTCCGTTCTAGGCTGAACCAACATATGACAGAAATGAAGCATACCAATGTAGAAACTGACTAGGGGTCAATCTCATCTCAATCTTAAAAGCTTGAGCTATTCAAATCCTACTTAACAGGTTATTTGAATAATACAATGCAATTGTAGTCTGCTTTGCTAGTTAGATAGGCACTAGAATAAACTTTTTTTGTTTTTCCGTGAAAAACTTCAGATTGAAAGCTGCAGTTTTATTTTTTATTGTTGATACTTGATACCCTATCAAACCTGTTACATACAAAATTCTGTGGATTAGACTCAAACTCCTAGAATTGTTTTTGACTGAGCTTTAAACCGGTTTAGCCTGTTACCTAACTCACTGTGTTTTCTGTTACATAAATTCATAAGAATTAGTAAGGAAATTTGAGTACATTTGCCTATTGAAATTTTGTTATTTCACTAAAATGAGGTGGTAGTGTGGTCTGTGGTGCAACATTTTCATTAGCTTATCTACAGAAAAAAACAAAATGTCTAACCCTGAATTTCATTTGAGGATTAAAACATTTTCCTGTTCCATTGAAATATTTGTAATAACATTATTGGTATTTGTAAATGTTGCAAGTAGAAACTGTTGGGTTCAGTTCAGCCATAACATAACAGAAACTAGCCAACGTTGCAGCGAACTGATAAGGATTTTTAAAATTTTTATCATAGCATGATGGGAGATGGGAACAGTGACGGACTTTCATATTTGAACCCCAGACTAACTAACTAATGATTACTTAATCTCCGAGCGGCTGATATTTGTGAAAACGAATCAAGTAAGATTACATTGTAGCAGCAAATACCCAAACAGTCATGTAGGTACCCACTAATGTATAGCTTTAACTGCTCGATTCAGAATTTAATACCCTTTATAAGATATCCGAATCGTTTTCTTGAAGCTCTTACTGTCTAGTTCTAAATACGATTCTGTACTTATGTGGCGAAAGAACGAATGCCGGTTTACGAGCTTCAAATCCAGGCAAGGGATGCTCCGGATCAGCATGTAATATCGAAGGCTTGTAGAATATTCGAGATGAACAAAAAATATTCCGCCATTGCAATATTTTCCGCGATACAAACTCGTTTTCCGATAGAAAATGGAATCACGTTCTCATCCTTTCGAAAAGTTCCATCTGCATTTATAAAACGCTCTGGACGGAAGACTTCGGGATCTTTCCAGTACTCCACATTGTGATGGACTTGATACGCGTTGGGCATTATGATGGTTCCTTTTGGTAAATTGTATCCCATGAATTCCGTGTCTTCAGTAACAGAATGGACAACTGATCCGGGGAGTATAGCAGAAAGTCGCATGGATTCCTGCATTACTGCTTCCAGGTAGGGCATACTGTGAAATTAAGGACGAACGAATGTCGCATCCCGCAGAGATTTAAGAATAATAGCAGAATGTGGAGGTTTGTTATCAAGATCATACCTTTGACGATCTTGAATTTCCGGAACGCGAGTCCTACCAACAACTCGATCAATTTCCGACTGAATCTTGATCCGCACATCAGGATGCGTTATCAAATATAACAGCGTGAACTCCATAGTGGAAGTGAGCGTATCGGAGCCAGCCATGAACAGATTAACCAAGCTATCCACCAGATTTTGAACTTTAAAAAAATGATAGTGATTAAATATTTCTTGAACTAAAAATGGAGAAGAAAAGAAACTGCTTTCTTGGAATACCAACCGCCTAAGTCTTGGTAAAAGCTGGAGTTCGGATCAGTTGTTTCGCTCATTTTCTGCAAATACATGTCGATGTAGTCTCGGTTTGAGCCAGGGGTGAACGTTTCTTGATGCTCTTTAATTATTTCACGCATTTTTCCTTTACATTTGTCTGCAGCAATCATCAATTTAGTGTAGCCTGTTGCATTGGGAAATATCTTAGCTAGCCAAGGCATAACGTATAACGCTCCTTGGACTTCAGGTTCAACAAAGCCTCTGGAAAATTCGGCTTTGTTAGTCGTTAGTATTTTAGCATATTAGCATAGCTAAACTAGCTTCGACGGAACTTACTGTTGCCCAGCTTTGAAGAATTCTCGTGGCTCCGGGTCAGTCAAAGAGAACTTCTTACCGGCAACAATTTGCCATAACGCATTGACAATTGAAATGCTAAAAATTTCTTTGATATAAATCGATTTGTTCACTTGGGACCTAAAAATAAAATACGTTGACATGCGAATGAGTCAAAGTTTTAGGGATGGAAATGTAGCATGTAGCTTTACTAAATTTCCAGGCAAATACGTTAAAATTTGGAATAAATTTATACCGGAAATAATCCAACAAGTCCGTGACTTCTTCTTGAATGGAAGCTTCCATCGATTTTTTACCAAATCCGAAATCACGCAATGTTTTCAATGCAAAG
>VNWX01003110.1:0-10787 GCA_009869905.1 Ceratophysella communis | reverse complement strand
ATTTTACTTTTGATTTCTGCTTCGCGAAAATTTATAACTTTTTACATATAAGGCTTAAACATCTGTTCTGGGGGCGGTGTGAGTTATGGTGCTTGCACATCTAAAAAAGTCAACACGGACGGACAGACGGACAAGACCATCCCAGTAGACCTTCTGGTCTAAAAGCCCATTACTTGGGAATGTAATGGGCAGCTCAATGAACTGAATAATATTTTTACCCATAACCTTGAACTTGTATGCACATTTGTCCGACTAGCTCACATATTTAGATATGAATATAGTAGTTTCCCACATTTATCACGATGATAGGTGTTTTAAATGCGATAATTAAGGCACAGTTTTTTGACAAAGTTATACTTCCCCGAGCTGCTGTTTACTCGGAATAGTACCGGGTTAAGATAAAAATCTCAAACTTGTGCCAAATAGAAGTACAAATGGCAGAATCCATGGCCTAAATGCAAATCGTACACTAGCCGGAACTATATTCTTAAAAAATTCCTACAATGAAAACCTTGGGAAATACAGTGCAAAATATTTTCTTACGGTGAAAAGAGCACATTTAAATATTTCCTTTATTCCTATACACGGACATCCCAAATCTAAATAGCTCAACCAATACACCTGTAAACTCACAACATATTTACAACACCACCCGAACCCAAAAACCCATTTCTTTGTTTTTTAACTTTAAACATGTAGGAATCATTTAGATAAAATTCTGAAAAGGCTGAGGTTATTTCACATAATAAAATAAGTGAATCACAACGTTTAAATTTAAAATAGGCTATGTTAGCGTTAACGAAAATTTTGTTTTAAGTAGGTCATTTCATCCGGTTTGGTTGTTATAGTGTGAATAAGATAATGTAGCTGTGCAAATCTGCATACGAATGCTCACGAGTACCTCCGAGTGATTGATTGTGGTTGATTTTTAGTGACTATACGCGTGGGCTTAAAATGCTGGAAGCTGGATATTTAAGCGTCGCCTGGGGTATTGCACTACTGTTTTAAAATGCAGTAGAAGTATCAATCTATAAAACAAAAAGTCATCTTCTCGTCTAGGATCTTAAGACCTTTGCACTTCGTGTAAATATGTTAGGTAATTTAAAAAATTGCAAAACTGGTATTAACCTCTATAATTTGCATTTTTCTCGTCCGTCTCGAAAATACCAGAAAACAGAAAACCAGCTTACATTGTTGTTTAATCCGAAGGCGGCAGCTTTCTGTGGAACAGTCTCGAACCTCCAATCAATAGGATCTCTTCCATATAAGATATATGTTAACAGTGGAATTCTGATAAGGGAGAGCGGCGTCCCCCCAGCTTCCAATAACAACACCCTGTGATTTTCAGACAAACGATTGGCGACAACAGATCCCGCCGACCCGCCTCCCACTGTAACAAAAAATTGATTAAACGTTATTAGGGGATTTAATAAGATTAAAAGGAGCCAGTGACGTAGAGCTGATAAACAAGGGTATATTCCAACAAAATTTGCCTGTAGAACGGGTTTACCATGGCTTTTCTGCGAAGGATTGTTGACAAAACCTGGTTTTATTTTTCATCATGCAAAGTTGGTGATCATCTTCACCTGGGTTTTACTCACCTATAATTAAGACCAGTATTTTTGTTTCTAAGAACCAGAACCGGTTTCTATTTCTAAGCTGCGAAACTGCATGAAAACCAGCCTTATTGATTATCTTTATTCATGTGACAGCGTCAACTAGACAACACGAGGTACAAAGTACCTGATACCTGATTCACTAAACATTATGTATCTCAATCCTAGCTAGAGTATCTTAATTTATGCAAATTAAAATTAAGGTGTAGCCATATTCCAATCTCAATGCTCTCGTGAAGGTAGGAGATGAACGTCAATAAAATATTATTACCTATGTCATACTTCCTTCCCACAAACTGGCTATCCCGACTAAGATTAAGTATGAATCCAAAGATGACGGTGGTTAGGATCGTATTTCTTTTTGACGCGCAAGTTGATTCTTCTGGAAAATATTCTGGAAGTTACTAACCAGTTTAACAGTGTCTAAGCATTTTAACCAGAACGATTCTAACGAATTCCTAATTGGAGCTAAATTATTGCAGTATTTTATTTTCAGCTTGTTATATAATCCTTACAATTTGCACTGATTTCATTAAATCACATGCCGACAAAGTGATATCATTTCAAGGATTACAGTTGGCAGTTCAGCATAAAGTAAAATATTGGGTGCAGGCTTTTTTGGAAAAAAATGTTAACTGCAATTAACTGAAAATGTATAGTGTCGTAAATTCCTTATGTGCTACTCATGTTGTAGCTTAAAACAGAAGATATTTTGTCCTTTAACTTAGGAAATTCCTACATTTAAAAATAAAGTCATACGGGTAGCGTGTTTTTTAACATTAAGCGCGGTGTTTATATTTTGCACTAAATGTGCATGCTATGCATTTATTGTAATTGGCCTAGGCTTTTTAATTCGTTCTTTATTTCAATTTAAAACAAGTTTTGTACATTGAATTATAAGATTATCCTCTGCAGCCGTAGCACAACCTTAGGCCTGCTCATCTTTTATGCAAAAACACCTGCCAGTCATCAATGTCAAAGTCATTTGCTCACAAGGAATTTTTTTTTAAAAAGTTCAATCAACCATACGAGAACCTAAGTAATAAAATTTTAACACAGATTAATAATGAAATTCTCAAGAAAATATTTGACGTTCTTCGTAGACTTGCTACTTCGGAGGACACGGATGTGACTTAATTTACTAGGTACACTGCTGGCGTCAATTGACTGGAACGGGAGTGGCATATACGTACAACAGCCACAGCATTCAGAACCTGCACGAGTTCTACCTGTCATGGCTTAATAATTTTCAGTGCGTCATTTGCTTTGACGATCTTAGGAAAACTATATGTAAATTCCAATTTGACTCAATACACAATAATTCGCAGAATTAAATTCCAAATACAGAAACTATACCATGTTAAAACTAAACCGATAAAACAGCTTTAATGTACGACCATTCATAGCGGGACAATTCATAGCGCGACCGTTCATAGCGGGGACAATTCATAGCTCCCAATGCATTGCGTCGAGATTTCCAAGAGGTCCAGATTCACAGTAGCGACAGTTCATAGCAGGCGATAATTCATAGCAGGGACAATTCATAGCGTCATATTTTTTAACCCCGACCGCTTGAAATTAAGAATTATAAGTTTAGTTACCAAGAATAATTACGCAGGAAAATTCAGGCGATACTGACTAATGTTTACTATCTTTCCGGTTTTTAAAATCATATTTATTTAAAATCGCAAAAAAAACTGCTGAAACCACATCGCAGTTCACCTTCGGTTTGGAGAACATACGGCGTTATGAATTGTGGCATGGGATGAACTGTCCCTGCTATGAATTGTGACAGCTACCAATTGTTTTCGCTATGAATGTGCCCCTCTATGAATCGCCTTGCTGTGAATTGTCCCGCTATGAATTGTCTCGCTATGAATATGAATCGTCGCATCACCTAAAGGCTTTGAGTGGCATTACATGGTTAATTTTTCAATTAATGTGAAAGCACATTGCAAGTTAAGTTTCATGCTTTGAGCGTGCATGAATTTTAACGACACTTAAAACGAGATATTATTTAACTCGCAATTTTTTAGTTAAATTAGGTTAAGTAGATGATAAACCTCACCAAAAAATTTTAAGGTTTGCACATTAGTAATGCACGATGGGTGCAGTAGATTGCAAAAAACTTATGAACCTTTTCTGGCAAAAATTGATTTGCAAGCAAGTCTTGTTAAGGCCTATAGCCAGAGTTTCAGAACAATACTTCTGTAAAACCGGTATGCCGGTGGCCAAAGGTAGTACTCACTACTCACCCAAGCATAAAGGGAACATGTTTTAGTTTTATGGCAAAACTGCACTTGAGTAATAAAAACTGCAGACATGAAGTGCGTGAGCGGCTAATTTATTAAAAGTTTTTTTAACAGTACGCGTTTTATTTAAAGACAAGAATAAAAGCGACAAATTATCGAGATACACTACTATAATTCTTATTTTCTTTCGCTGTCATTTAAACCGCCTAATATTTAATATATCTTTTTTGATTCATTATTTATTTAGTACCTAGAGTATTAGCCTAAATCTAAACCCTAACCTACCCTGGTATCAAGAAATTGAATGAAAATTCTTCGCAGAAAAGTGAAAGTTGAAATTGGAGAAGAACTTTTAAATAAATTTAAATATCAGATTTAAATAAAATATTTATTTTTATCTTACCGACAATAAAATCAAATGATTCTTCACCAGATCTTGCTATACGGTTCTGCTCATATCCTGCTGCACGGTTCTGCTCATATCTTGCTACACTGTTCTGTTGTTCCATTCGAGCGTCAAGCATATTCCAGGCGTAAAGAAGCGGCGTAATAAATTCCGCCAAAACCATCAAAAGCTGGGCAAAAGCTGGAATCACATTTTGTACAACTTGCGGACTGGCCACGTTGTCGATCACCAACGATAATGAATCCATATTTAATCCTTTTCCCGAGTATGATATTAACTGATTCCCAAAAAATCAAAAATTGCTCAGCTTATTAGGTTAATTCTTGAAACAAACTAAGAGCTGAAAATACTTTAATGAGCTAGTAACCACAAAAAGGCTTTAAGGATTTTTGCCTAGAGTGATTGAAAGAATTAAATGAATCCGACTGTTCGGTAACAAAAGTCTGATGATAACAACAACAGATCCGTTTCCGTCCATCGCTTATAAATCAGGATTCAGAATTTTACAAAACCCCTATTCGTGGAAATGCTTATGAAAATACCAAACCAGATTTTTAACGCTTCATATATAAACGCTGATACCTAAGGATCCTCATATTCATATTATTACAATGGTGCTTCTTATTCTATGTATGGTCACCGTCACCGTCCAGGTACATAAACGCGTAAGCCATTACCACGCCAGGCTACATTGATTATCATAACCTGCCTACAATTCAGCATAATCCAGGGAAGGGGGATCGATCTCGTTTTGACGTCAACATAAGAAATACACTAAGGTGAAAAGTATTTGGAGAAGTTTAGGATTAAATCATCTTTTTTGCACGATCAGTTGCAGCTGACCAGGCGAGTGTAGTACCATGAAGCTTAGGCCAGGTATGATCCTGTTTTACTCGTATTATTGGTACTTACCTACACACGCGAATTTTAAGGTGGGAAAAAATCTAGGCTGCATTCTTTAACTTTAGATTTGACCACAATGGCCCTTGAACTTGACAATTATGAATCAAGTAAACAGATTTTCACAAGGTCCGCCGGCGGTGCGCACGAGATTCATTAAATCTTCTGCATAAAATTGGCATTACCCTGACTCACAGGACAGTTTCTGAGTAAATAGCGTAGTACTATATTTGCATCTTATGATTATTACTGATGATAAAGCGTTTAAGGTACTAGCTAAACAGCTTCTTTTCGCGATGACACAAATTTTAACCGGGCTATAATCATAAATATGCCGGAGTCTACTCAAACACATAGTTATAGGGACAGATGTTCAATAAAAAACAAAACAATTAAATGAAATTCTTTATAAGAAAATGAAATTCTATACAAAATATATTACGATTAGAGGAAATTCCTAGCTTTTGTTGATTTGCGTTTACAAATTGATATTCGGGAAAAAAAATTATGTTAAAGTATAAAAAGTTCAATTTTATTAAAAAACGGAAACGAAAACTACATAGTTTTAGAATGAACAACATTTGGATATTTAGTAAAAGTATATTTAAAAATCAAATCAACCTGAAGGGTTACTTCCGTCCACTAAACTGTAGCAAAGCATTCCACATTTCTGTGGCGACGTGCAGATACAGGCGAGCTGTGGATCAACGTTTCCATTGTAGACAATAATAGCTTGCGTCGTTGTTGCTGCTAGGAGCGTGCAGTTTTGATCTGCTATGTCTGAAATATCCAAGTAAATTTCCATTTAAGATAAAATCGTTATTCCAGCACATTTTGATAGTCAAGTATTTACAAATACTTACATTGCTGCGCATTCGAGGGAAATGGACTTGGAGGGCATGCTGGCGGAGCAGTAGTTCTTGGGGCTCCGGTTGTTGTGCTAGCTGGACTCATCGTTGTGGCTACTGTGGTTGGCGCAGGAGCAACGGTAGTGGGAACGGTCGCTGGGGCGGGTGTTGTCGCAGCGGCGGTTGTCGTGACTGGGGCAGCCGTTGTAGCCATTGGGGTGGTCGTAACAGGAGCTGCTGTGGTGGCGACAGTTGGTGCTAGAATTAAAGCATTTCAAGCTATTGCATTCATTAAATTCAACTATGTTAGAAAAATAAGACGCCTGGTCGAGTCATGATCTTACGATTTCTCAAACGACAGACATATCCCACCATCCCGCAGCAAGTACAGAGTTCAGTTGAAGTACTGTATGTGTTTCCCGCGGTGCAACCGCTGTTTGCCGCCCCTTTTAACAGTAGAATTAAATTAGTATTAAAAATTTTCTATTCAGCATGCCGTTTTAATTGGGTAGGCTCCAATTTTATCTAAATAAAACCCTTACATCGAGAATACATCGGAAGTGGACTTGGTGGGCACGATGTTGTTTGACGGCGGACGCGAGAGAGCACTGCGCTTTTTCCCAAAATAATCTGGCCATTATTGTCGAGGACTGGCTTAACTTCGGTGCCTGGTTCCGGAATCGCTGCATATCGAAGTTTTTTAGTTAATTCATCGCTGCTTTGTTTACCAATATGGCCTACGGATAAAAGGCGTTAATGCTTCATTGTGTGCCATACCTTCGTTATCGCAAATATAACCGCACTTTTCTCCGTCTTGATACCAACACCTACAATATCCAACTCGAGTTGTCGTTTGGTAAAAGTCCCCGGCGATACATTTCGGAATGGCAACGACTAGATTTTTTAGAAATAGCTATGAATAATTCGGGCCTAATATTTAAGGGAACTGTTTAGTGATCAAACTTACATGTTTTATTGACCAGCTCAGATTGATCAGGACGACCACAATTGCTGGTCGCAGGCAAAGATAATGCCGCAATGCTTAAGCTATAGCAGCTCACAATGAGCACAAAAATCGTTTTCAAGCTCATTTTAATTGTATTGTGTATATGTTATTTTAATATTAAGGAGCTTATAAAATCGAAATTTAAGTTTTAAAGTCTAGCACTCTGATGCAAAACTCGTGTTTTAAGTCTAGCACAGCAGTGCAAAACTTTATTAATTGTTAAATTGAAGCGACTGAAGATGACTGTAATTTTCCATTGCTCGGATCCTGGTATTTATACTAAATCCTAGAAACATATTGCTTTTATGGTTTCTAGCTATTGACAGCGACTTTCCTTACCTTCAATACAGACAGCCACACAAAGGGCCTAGGCCAAAAGTATTCCCATAGACTTCCTGAATTTCTCATTTAAAATATCTAAAATCACGTTCGAATTCAGAATGCACCTTGATTAATCCGAATTGAACATGGATTGTTCAATGATAACTCTGGAGCTTCCGGCTGGCAGTAAGTCCAGATTTGTCTGGATTTCTCAAAGTCAATTTTTAAAATTCAATGTCGAGTAGCATTGTATTTAAAACTTGGCCTAGCTTTATCGGAAATACTGCAGTTGCAATTGATAGAAGTCGTTCGTAAATAGCTACATTTATGTATCCTCACGTTCTTTTGTATTTTATTAAATCATTCAGCACTGGTATAACTCAGATTTTATGTAGGTAAATGAAATCGTTTTTTTTTCATTTGCGACGAAATGACAGAATTTCCAAATAAATATTTTATTCTGTGCTATGAGAAGCATTTGAAATAAACGAATATTAAGGGCCATAGGTTTGTATTCACAAATTTTCATTTAAACAAATAATTTGGTAATTCTTGGGCAGCAAAAAAAAAACCTTTTGGCTTGTCTAACCAGCATCAATTCAGAAGCTTTTCAAATGCACGGATTTAGCTGGACGCTAGACTACAGGATTCATCCGGATGTGTTACTTCCATCAACCAAACTGTAGCAAAGCATGCCACACTTTAACGGTGAGGTGCAGATACAGGCTAAAGTGCCATCAGAAATTAGAATGGCGTTTGTTGTTGTTGCTGCCAGCAATGAACAATTCGGATCAGCTATAACTGGAGAAAAGAAAGCATATAAATTAGTTTAAAAAGCAGCATGTCAAATCAACCGACTTCCAGTTTTAAAACTTCATCTGTTTAGATTACATTGCTGGGCATTAGATGGAAACGGATTTGGTGGGCAAGATGGAGGAGCTGTGGTTGTTGGCATAGCTGTTGTTGTCGTGGTAGCTGCCGTAGTAGTGGTGGCAGGCGTGGTCGTTGTTGTTGCGGCGGTAGTTGTGGTCACTACTGGTGTCATTGTTGTCGTCGTCGTGACTGGAGCCATGGTCGTGGTAGTGGTGGCAATGGTCGTGGTTGTCGCCCGAGTCGTAGTTGGTGCTAAGGCGGACATACATTTCAATCAGTTCATGATCTTTCCGACCCATACGTGAAATTCGATAAATCAAAAAAAATTACGATTGCTTAAAGTGCAGACATATCCAATATTTCCACAACAAGTACATCGTTCCGTAGAAGTTGCATAAGCATTTCCAACCTGGCAAGCCGCGTTGGGAACCCCTGTTTCGAACCAAATATTGGGTTTTAATAATGTGGTCATGGTCATGCTAATAGCCTCCAGTCACATTGGATCATAAATTATCAACGTGTGACGCACATCTAGAATTTGCTGGAAGAGGGCTTGGCGGACATGTGGCTTGCCTACGTACTCGAGGGTGTGGGTGTGGGTGGGTAGATTTCGGCTGAAAACTGATCTGTCCTCCGGATAGAACCGGCTCTGCCTCTGATCCTGGCTCAGGAATCGCTACCAAAGTCATGAAATTATTTAACTAATTTCTTGTAGCTCGTTCAGATTATATTAATAACATGAGCACGACAGCTACCAGTTTCATTCAAGGAATTACGTGTACCTTCATTATCACAAATGTAACCGCATTTCTGTTCAGCCTGATACCAGCAAGAGCATTTTCCAACTCGGGTTGAAGTTTGGTATGATTCTCCTGCAATGCAGCCCGGAACGGGAATAACTAAATTCAACGCAAAAATTTTAAACAGTTTTTTTCTAAAAAAAACATTTTATAAACAAAATTAGCAAATAAAATCTTTGATTTGTTATTACGTACATTTTTTTCCAACTAGTTCAGATTGCTCTGGTTTACCGCAGTTGTCCAAAGTTCTGGCAAACACACTGGAGCTAATGCTGGCAATTAGCAAAAGAAGGGAGACTTTCCGATTCATAGTTATAGGAATTAATTTTATAGGAATTAACCGAAGACTGGCTTAAAATTTGACTTCTTGTTCTCTCACAAATTGGTTAATATTTCTGCAGAGCGCTGGCGAAAAATTTCAAAATGTCAACCAAACCTACCAATATCCATCAAATATTTGATACTGGAATGTCTGCTTGATTTTTAGGAAGTGATTCAGTCGTATTTATAGCGGTTCCATCAGAATTAGCTATGAGAGATGCAACATGCGACACGCCAATTCAAATGTAAACGCTAAGGGCACATCGATTTTTGTAAGTGTCAAGGGCTCCGTTTTTTATATGAACAAGTTAGGTTACAGGTTTCCACGTGTCACGTCGGAAATCGATTGGCATGTATCGTAAAGGATAATGCCATTAATCTGATGTAGAACGTAGATCTCATCGCAGCATTAAATATATATTTACATATAGGTTTCTATATTTTCCAGTAAAGCGGCAGTTTCTCTTATAACTTATAACGCTTCGAACTTGAGCTTGAAGTCAAGGCTATAATGATAATTGCAATGCATAGTACTATTTTAGAGAACAATGGCAAAGACTCATTTGATTATTCAGTATTATGAAAATGGGAGTTCGAACGCAACTGCTATCGCTTGCCTCGACAGTAAATATCTGTAGGTTAAGGATATTGATTCTCAATGCCCTTTGTTTCTCCCTTCTTAAGTAAATCGATCGCATTGTTTCATTTTTGCAGCATTGCATTCTTGCATAATTCAAATTGACGTCTGTTTTCTTCTAATTTGCATTAAACTCAGGACTCGGACTAAGCATAGTCGAGTATCTGTTGACCTTGAACATTTGATCCTAAACCAGTTCCCATTTTTAAATCAAGTTATGCAGATGAAGTAAAAATGAAATTAACAATAGACGTTAAAAAATTCTAAGGAACTAGGTAAAATAACTAAATATTTTTGCATTTTCAAAGTCACTCCAGTTCATGTGCTGCGCATCTTGTGGCAATAAATATTAAACTGCTGAGTACAACAAAAATATTTCTAGATCTCATGGTAATAAATGAGGAGGAAAGCTGTCATTAAAATCAAATAGGATTTTGCCTTTTATTGACGCAACTTATATTACCAGTTTCTAATGCATTCTTGAACTAAAGTGAATGCTAATAACCGGACACGATTAAGTAAGGTCATTTCTGGAGATGTGATTTCTAAAGTGAATCTTGACTCACCAATCTCATCAAATCGTCCATGTATATTCTGAGCTTGGTCAAAGAATGTGTACTTGATACTGCCAAACTTCCCAATTTGCTCAGGAATAACTTTGTAGACGATTTTCTGATCGGCGTTTAAAATATCATAGGCTGGAGCACCTGGTTGACCAAATTGAATTTGACGAATCTTAATAAATCCAATTAATTGCTTCGGTGGGGAGTAGATTCTGGCTCTCTTGGGTGGGTCAGGAGGGCATAG